>JBBPJW010000806.1:0-20591 GCA_038088935.1 Pulveroboletus aff. viridisquamosus
AATGGAAATGTCGGAGTTATGAAGAGTATGCTTGGTGATATAACCGACCACACCAATATGGCTCGGGCCTTTGCCCTCATACCCTCTATATTTTGCATTGGAGCCACTATCGCGTATGTCTGGCCGTTCTGGCTGGGATAATAAATTTCTGAGATCTTACGCCGCCCCCACAGTCCATTATATGGCGGTGCACTCGTGAAGCCACAAGAGCAATGGCCCCACATCTTTCCGGGTAAATTCTGGGCGGCTTACCCATATTTCCTTCCGTGCCTCGTATCAAGCTGTTTCACCCTGTTGGTATTTTTGGTCTGCACGACGTTCATGAGGGAGGTATGGCATCGACGTATTTTGGACTGGCTAGGAATCATGCATTCTTGACGTTTAGTCGTTGCCATCGAAGACAGGCAAAACCCCTGGAACAGAGATAACCACGGTTGAAAACCCTCCTGATAACCCACGCGCAGATGAAGTACAGCCTATTCCACTGCTGACCCTCGTGAAGATCTCCTCCGTGATGATACCCATCGCCAACTATGGAATACTAGCACTTGTGGAGATTGGCTTCCTTGTTCTCATGCCCTTGTTCTATTCATCACCTGTCGCAATCGGTGGCCTAGGATTTCCACCATCCACCATCGGCATATTTTGGGCAGTGTTTGGAGTCGTTAACGGTGTTACACAGGCACTGTTCGCTGCAAAACTCATAGATTGGCTCGGGGCCAAAAGAATATTTTGTTGGGCTGTCCTCTGGTTTTATCCTCTGATACTCCTTTTCCTAATAATGAGCGCTGTTGTTTCAGCTGAGGGGAAAGTGGGATTCCCGATTTGGATCCTTCTCATTTTCCAACTCGTGTGCATGGTTCTCATGGACCTATCCTACAGTACGTTTGTCCAGTCTGCCAAAATTGATGATCTCACCTTGGTATAGCCGTCATCTTTATATTCGTCACGAGAGCTGCGCCCAACAAACAATCCCTGGGTTCAACGAATGGACTCAGTCAGAGCTTGACGTCCATCGCGCGCGCCATTGGTCCAGCATTAACAACTTCTCTGTTTGCCCTCTCCAAAGAGTACAATATCCTGGGCGGCAACTTGGTTTATGTCGTCCTGGCAATACTCACGACGATTTTGGTCGCATTATCACGATATTTGCCCGACTTGAAAGACGAGTAAGAATGTCCGTTAGAAACAGAGGCCTACAGAGGTAGTGCGACGCTGGACTAGAGCGTGTGAAGACTATACCGTATGATCTCACATCTAGAACACACTTGGTCGTGTCATGAACGGACAAACAAATGCATTGCTGGTGATACAGTGTTGGCAAATAGGATTCGACCATCAATGCTGCATGGCATCCCCCTTGCCCATTTTTATAAGCTCGCCTCTACAGATTGTCCACAAGTCGCGTTTCGAATGAGATGCCTTCCATGCCTTGCCTACAACCAGAACTCACCGTAGCTGTACGCTGAACTCGTCCTCGATGTCATCGTCGTCCCAGTTATCCTCCCAAAGCTTGTCCCCACTCGAGTTCGCAACACCAGGTGCGGCACCGTCCAGGTGTGCCAAGTCCGTCTGTGAATCGTCCCAGTCTAAACCGACATGTCGTCGTTGAGTCAAACTGAGCAAGACGTGGATGCGACTCGTCACCTGCACACTCGAATTCCTCGAATTCATCGTCCTCTTCTAGAACGCCAAGGTGTGGTGTATCCTCGGATTTTGGTTTTTCTGGAACCTTTGAAGCATTTTCGTCTGGCTTGGAGGCATTCGGTGCGGACGACATCGTGTCAGAAGGTACATATTGGCAAGTCAATTCGAGCGATCGTACGCGTACCACCGTGTGAACGTCTTACCCACACGAGCTACGCCCCTGTTCAACAAGGACGAGCGAGAAGTTCAGAAAACAGTGCCTGGACAATAATGCATCTTGCAGTGCGTAGTATAGACCAAGTGTACATAAATAAAATAAGGATAGGCCCATACGTCCTTTCAAAGGAATACCACAGAACTCGTCGTCTAACCTCTGACCACAGTGTGCCACATCTACGAAGGATAAGAATACATAACTGTCCTCGGAAGCTCATCGGGGTCTTCCTCCTCGGAACACACATCGGACAGATCGCTGTCGGTAGGGTTGCTGTCGGTTTTGTCAGAGGAGGGATAGCGCTCGTTGTCATGCTTTGTACCCGCGGAGCCATGTTTGCTGTGTTTCAATTGTGAAGCACTTGGAGTGGCGGGAAAACTCTGCTGTTCCTTGATGAGAACACGCAAAGGGGGTTGAGCTGAGATGACGACCTCGGGAACACGGCGTCTACTTGGAATCCGGATGTAGACCTTCTCCGTAGACGTCGGTTCCGGAACAGACCTGGCTAACATTTTGTTTGGCGTCGGTTGGGTGGATTTTTTGTCGCTGCGAGGTTTCCGAGGACTGCTACTTCCCTCCGAGGGTTTCCGATTACGAGAAACAGGTTTGCCTGCACTGTCGTTCATCGTCTTGCGCTTTTTGGCGGGTGGAGTTTGATCCATCACTTCAGCTTGTTCGCCCAACGCCGCTTCCTCCTCACGCTTGCGTTTCCTCTCAAGCACGGCTTCCTTGGCTGCAGCTTCTTTGATAATTTCGTCCATCAAGATGTGCGCAAAGCTCTGGGCGTCCCCCTGCACCCATGTATCGAACACCCCATCCCACTCCCGCGCGGGCACAGGAAAATCAAGATTGAGATAGATGGACTTCAGAGGAGGGCTACCGTCCTTCGACTCTGGCGATAGACGCGGTGACAGCGACGGGATCGGTGCGCACGTTAGTGTGGAGTCCGGGAGCTCCTTGCATGAGGCGGAACCACGGGATCGTACGGCCTTTGCAAATTCCCGAACGATACGCTTCGTTCCTGGAACCCTGAGGCTGGTACCTACGACCAAAAGGACGTCTGCTCCACTGCGACCCTTTCCTTTTGAGCCCCCGACGAGGTCTCTCCGTACGATCTCCCCCACACCCTCTCCGTCCTTGTGCATCTCGTTGTACAGCACGACGCTGGGACGGAGCTTGCCCACGCCACGGGCACGCTTACCAACCAACTGCCGCGTCTCCTCCATTTGTGTGCACTCTGGGCAATACGGGGGTGTTCCCGATGTCAACGAGTCCATGTAATTTTCAAGCGGAAACGTGTGGGTGCACGTTTGACAGTGCAACGTTTGAAGAGAGCCGTGTAGTGGGATGCATCGTGGCAGCTCGACTGCAGGTGATGGCAGACGAGAAGTAGCCTGCGATGTTGGGCGGTGTGATGGGGTAACACTTGTTATTGTGGTTAGATCCGCAGGTTCTGTGGTGGGAGACGTCTTTGTCCTTGATCGAGGCTTGCATCGCTTGTCTTCGAACTCGGGGACACCGAATGACAGGCCAGATTTTAGTTCTATCGCATCGATATTTTGCGTGTAGACACGTAAAAGCCTCCCGCGGTTGTCAAGGAGCCGAAGAAGCTGGTGAAACGGAGTGGGGCTCGCCGCCTGTGACAACTCAGACAACTGAGCAATCATTTGACAAAATAACGAGGTTGTGTGTTCTGACTATGACGGTCGTGAGCACGCACTGCACATATCTCGACGCAACGCAGACGAGAATTGAGAGTAAACTAGTGTTGGCAGGCGGATCTTGCGCGAGCGGGATGACACGGAAAATACAATGGGAAAGGGGGCTCACATTAAATACAGACGCATCAAACAGGTCCTTTCCCGAAGTGAGTCCCTCCTTAGGATTGTCCCGCTTTAGGGTCTGGAACAAACCGGTAGGGGATCGGAAGTCCGGTATTCCCGCCTGGACAGAAATGCCCGCCCCTATGACACAAAGCAAAACGAAGATGGACGTTCCGAACAAATCCGGGTATTATCGGTAGAGGAAAACGCACCACAGACGACGACCAGACGCCTTGCCTTCATGATCGCCCTGAGAGCCTTGCGCAGATGGTGTGGGACATCGTCTGGATGTATGAGGAAAGGAGGGAAAGAAGGAGGGGGGTGATTCTGGTCGAGGGGGACAAAGAGAGTCATTAAGGGCCTTGTGCGATGTGAACAAGGCCAGGTTGTGAACAGGTTCAAACCAGGGGGACCTCCCTAACCGAGAGCAACCTCATGCGGTGGCGCGGGAACCCCACAAGTCTACACTCGCCTGCATTGCGTTGTCTCCTTTTTCTTTATTGCACGTAGTAGCGTTTTCCAGAGTGTAATAACCACCCTCCATGGCGCTCTTGCCATCCAAGCATGTCCAGACTCTGCACCCCGACCCACACCCTCACACTTTGTGTAGCCCACTACCGGCCCACGATATTGACATCCATGTGGCATTCAATAATTTAGGCACCGGCCTGCACACAGGAGCTACCAACACACCTTTCACTCAGTGGTATACAGAACCTTTCCATCGTCAAAATTCAGCTCGAAGAAGATCAGGAGCTCGTGCACACGAAATACATCCCTGCCTTGGTCACTCCGACACATGTCAGCAAGTCAACCCTACTCCGGCCTCTGGCCATGCGGATTTGGGATGGACAAGACACGGAGATGATATACGATCATGACAGCGTTGCCAAGTTTAATTTGTGCAGCGCACACGTGCTAACTCTTTAGCATCATACCTTTGGTTCGAGTTCGAGGGGGACAAGCTCGATCTCGTGAATACTCGACCCATCGTCCAAGTCGATGTTAGCTCACAGCACATTACAACGGCCGAAGTCAAGGACGCGTCTTGCCATGGTGATATGTGACGGCGTAACAACACGCGGATTCAGGAGATGGCAACGACAACAGAGGGTTACAGCGTGTCTTGGATGGTACATTTCATCGCCGTCCTCGTACTAACCATCTTCGGAAATCGACGCCAATTTTGGGGGGTCTCCATCCAGCTACATGGTGTAGCGCCATGCTTTCTAAGAAGGTGTTGCACTGCCCTTGCACGCAAGAACGCGGAGCACAATAAATATCGGCTATAATCCCGGAGTAGTCGGAGGGTGTCTCACTCGGTGACGTCCACTGTTGAGCGATGACCCTCTGCTTCAGTGCAAGGAGGTGTTGGGGCAGCCTTTAAGGCTTTACACGGCAGTCGCACCGCAGTCAAGGTTATACACTTTTGAAACCTGATCACCGCTCGGTGTTGGACAATCTGTAAAAAGTCCCCGGACGAGAAACGTGGCCACGGCGCTTGTGGTTGAATAAATTCACAACCTTCTCAGGTTTGATTTCACGTAGACAGTTGATCCCCCGAACTTTCGCCACCGTACGCCCACGCAGAGTAAATTCTTCGGTAATTTGGATCGATACTGCCTCCTATCTCATGCGCACATGCGAGAGCAGGTCGCAGAAATATACTAAACACGCACAGCGGGCGTAATTGATGAAATTATTCTCCCCGTTTGTATTCACAGAAACTCATATTCAAATGTCTCGAAAATATGTAGACATCGACGTTCATCAATCGTATTGTAACAGTTTTCTCAACGACGTAGATCAAATGACGATGGCAATTACGAAGTACTCACGTGGCTACCCGGTAACCGACCCCCCCGCGTTGCTCAGTACGTTCGTTATCCTGTTGGATGCGCGGAAAATCGGCACTATCGCATCCTATACTGAACTATCAGCTGCGATGACCCGCACACGCGCCGGATGAGTATAATTGCAATGGATGGAGGTCAGTCAAAGACCCTCCCAAGGCCAAAAGCGAGGCTGCCGCCTCCCATCTTCAGGCCTAAAATCTTTTGAGTTTGGTCCAGGTAGTCCCCTTCACTGTGATGCATGGCCCTTCAGGGACACTTGCCACCATCGAGTGCACTAGCTACCGAACTACGATTCATCTTGCGCCACGTTACCTACTTTGAAGGTTGCTGTACGCGTCCCCTTCAATGGTTGACGGTGTGAAGGGCCTTCAATGTTCTGGTGCTCACTAGTACTAACACATGGCTATCTGTAGTTAAGCCACGACGACTGGCCCTGTTCTCAAGCGCCCTTGTGCTCGAGCGACTTGATGATGAGATGATCATCATTGCAGCTGCAGAGAATCTGAGATATATTCTCGGTTGGCACACTCGCACACTCGATTGAGCGATGCTCACTTTTGGAAGGGTCAGGGGGTGCACTGAGAGTACCCAAGACGAGCCGGCGAGCTTTTCGCGATGGCGCAAAACGAAAACCAAGAGAAGCTGCAGTTCCAAAGGCTCATTGGAATACACTTCTGGAGTACCAGTGACTACCGTGTCGAGGTCAAGTGAAGTTGAAGGATCAGCCAAACTAACAGACGAAACTGCGTGTCAGACATTGTACGATTCTCTCACAGTACTGCAAGGTCTATCCGGGTAAATGCAAGATTGAACTGACCACAATGGTGTCTTGCTTGAACACGCACATCCTGAAGACGTTACCAAATACTATCAGGTAGCTATAGATCGTCCGAGGTTTTCGTCTCCCCGCCTGGGCTTGTGTTCCTCCCCTCGTCGGCAGTACTCCAATATCGTTGAGTGGGTGAGTATTACCGACCACGACGCCAATCACCGCTACATGCTACGTGGAATCGAAACGCACGAAACGAATGGGCAGGGAACGGGACACTAGACAGTACCTCCACTTCGGTCGCTGGATACAGCAAGAGCCGGTGGCAAAATCACTCCCCACAGATGATTAGGAAACGGATAAAGAAGCTGGAGGAATGACCCTTTGCAGTGGCAAGGACTCGAGCTATCATGACTACTTGAGACGGTGAGTGGGGTAACGTGTCAGTATTCGAGCAATATTTGTAGGGCCATCATCCAGGGCATAGATTCTGGGCGAGTAGCCAAGCATTTCCTGCCAAAGATCCGAAAAATGTTGGTAAGTGCTGACTCCGCGGCCGTAATTTAGGTGCTTGATAATTCACCGCACTACTTTTGTCAGGGGAACAGAGCGCCTGATATCTCACGAGGGTCGGCGCTCCCTCTTCAAGACAACATCTCGGAACAGTCCCAGTTACCATGTCAGCATATCCCGGTCGTGGCCAACCGTGCAAGCCCCCGTAAAGCTACCTCTGAAGAGGCATAGAAACGTTCGAGGATGACAAAAGCCGAATTATACATAGTTCGATGGCGCCAACGTTGTTCGGTGCACGCACATGTCTGTTTCCGCAAGAATGGTGTTACATAAATAACTCTTTCACAGGGACCGGGAAATGAGTAACCTTTGTCAACAGAGATTATAAGGAGTGATGACCGGGTAGCAGGAAATCTGCTGACTCACCACGAAGGCCCCAGCCCACGCTACAGTCGGTCAGCAGTAGGGAGACTCACCTCAAACCCGGTCCATCGGCGTGGGGGGCGCTTGCCAAATGGAAATCGATTCCAGGTAGCTGAGACATTGTACTACGAAAGACAAGAACTCGGATCCGAAAAGAGACAGGAATCAAGGAACTACAGATCCATAGTGCGTAATCGCAGGAACACACGCGACTCCAACCTGTGGCAAGTTCCTACGGGCAGTCACAGTTGGCAGATGAAAAGACAGCTAAAATGGGAGGGTACACACGACAGCCTAGATGGACTATCCGATGCAATGCGATGAAAACAAAAGAAAATACAACAGGGCGCCAGAGAGCGTCAACGAACGGAAACGGTTATTGTACAGGAAGTGTAGCAGCGATAATCGGATCCGAGATATCGCTACACGACTTGGCTAAACCGGCGACGGCGGGGCAAGTGTTCGATTGGGCCAACTTTCGAAAGATCTGATAGACGCCAGTGAAGGGAAATCATGAGAGAAGAAGGGACTGACCTGAACGTAGCAATTCATAGGTTGAACACCATTCAAGGCCCACTTCCCATCAATGATGACGAACGGCACGCCGTTGACACCATTCGCTCTAGCGGCATCGATCATTTTTTCAACACAGTCTAGAGTTTCTGTGGACCTGAGAAATTCGGTTGCCTTGAAGGCATCTGAGCCATGGGAACTGCGTCAAGCCAAAAAGCATACCCTTCCTCTGTTCATGAGGCCAACCTTGACGGCAGCGTCGGCCAGGAAATCGTCGTTGCTGATGTCCTCGCCCCTTGCAAAGCACGCGTCGAAGATGAGAGAATTTAACTGTTGCTGCATTGCTTGACCGCCGACCTGATAGGCCTTGGCCGAGAGCCTGTGAGCTTGAATTGACCGACAGACAATACCATCGTCTGCTCTGGGAGCGAGGGATTATCTGCGGGGACGACTGGTGGGCGGAAGAGGACATACATTTTCAGGCCGGCCCTTTCGGCCATGTCTGATGCAAATTTCCACTTTACCTGTGCCTGATCCTTGCCAAACTTTTTGGCAAGATAGGCACTGCGGCTGGTGACCTTGTTTGCATCAACGGCGGGGGGAGTGGGCGAACACACGAGGGTGAATGGGCGGAATTCGACGTCAAAGCGGACGGGAAGGTCGCGGCAGGCCTCGATGGCATCATGGAGGGACTTGTTGGCTATATAGCAGAAGCTGCAAATCTGGTGGAGGATGAGAGGGAGAAGAGAGGGAAGGTGGAGACAGACATAGTCGGATATGACGATGACTTTGATGTGGCGACGGGACTGATTCGAGTCTGGGTCGGACATTGTTCGCTGGGGAGGGGGGGAAGGGAGAGGAGGGAAGAGCGGACCCGGGACGGAGAGAGGGAGTGCATGGATGGGACCTGCTTTTCGATATTATAGCGTGCCGATTTCCTCAGCATCCACCGCATCTGTCAGCAGCTCCTGTGACACACTCATTCGGTAATTTATTCCCACGACTACGCCTCTGACGTTCCCATGCTTAGCGACTCTGCTACTACACTTGTAGAACGACGCGTTCACGAGCTCGCTTCCGGTCGCAAACACACCTGAACACGTCTGTCAGCCAGACTCGCCGCTCTCACACACGCCACTCACCAGCAGCGCCAATACATACGCCACCGGCTGCAGATGGCACTATCTAGGGAACCTTGGTCACCCGGCCATCACGCCAAGACACGACCACACTCACTGTCTGCCCGAGCCCAGTAGACTTGCCCTTCTTCCCTGTCGCTCACTGTGGCGCCGGCTGCGGGGTTGCCGGCCAAACAGGCGGCGCGTGCGTGTAGTGGACCGCGCCCGGAGGTGGCCCAGCGGGTGGATGGTACTCGGTCGGAGGCGGATAGCATGTCTGTGGCAGTGCAGGTGGCGATGGGTATGGGAGCGCAGGAGAACGTCGCTGCTCTTCAGGTGCCCTGGGCCGGACAGATGTCATCGACTTGCGTGGCTCCGGGACCAAAATTGGAGACAAGTTTCGAGGTGGCAGCTTTTCCACGTAGTTGGACGGGAACAGCCCCTGCTTTCCCGACCGATTGCGCCCCGTCCACCAGTCTGTGTTTGTCTCCGTGACCACCTCGACCACCTCTCCCGCCTCAAACGACAGATCGTTGGGATCCTGTACCTTATTCTCAGCAGCACACGCGTCGCTCGCAAAGGGCTCCGTACCTCGCTGCACCATCCCCAAATCGCCCGCGCTTCCACTTTTGGCGGAGCAGGTGACATGCTCAAGCGCTGCGTCTGTCGTGTCAGCGATACAACCGGCGACGCATCCGGGTGTCTCTCGACGTGCAAAGGAAGCTTTGTCAATATCTCCTCTCCATCGGTCACCGAGATCTGCTCGTGCGCCATGAGGAGCTCGACGTTTTGCCTCGTTTGAGCAAGTATGTGTGCAAAGAGAGAACGAGGCTCGGCCATGCTGCGGGTGGATCACTCAAGGGATGGCTCAGATTGGATTGTGTCAAGTTTATATTGACCCTGCCGCACGCGTGATTCCCGATTACCTCATGTGACCGACATGCATCACGCTCAACGACTCGACTCGAGTCCCGCCCTACTCCCAAGCCCCGAGACGCACCAAGGCATCAGCTCTCTCAGAAGGTGAAGAGAGTCCCTTGCACTCGACCCATGCATGTTGCGCGGTAACGCTATTTCGTTTCGGGGCGGTGACAACGGGCGCACGTCGTTCACGCGCAGAGGCACAGACTGTGTCTCCTCTGCTGCTGGCGTGTGGTGTCCTCCGTGGTATGGTGTGGTTGACTGACTCTGCACGGATACAGGATATCCTGATGCACCCCGCCGTATTCCTCTCCGGTCATCCATATTGTCTGCGGTTATGGAGCGGACACTTTTGAACAGACGCTCGGTGACGACAGGGCGCCCCCCCCCGCCAAGCACCGAGTTTCCTGTCACGCACCCCGTGCACGCCCGCAAGAATCCATCGCAGCGGTCACACTCGGCGAGATCCGTGCGTTATCTCTCCACGCTCCTGATCATCCCGGTGAGGAGACACAGGGCGGAGCGATCACAACGCATGGGCCTACTCTCGTTGGAACGCGGATGGTTCAGCACGCTTCCTGCCAAGGGATCTCGATCGCGGCGTCGAGCTTGTGCCCGTCGTTTCGATGCGAGCCTGCTGTTGAGTTGTCCGAGGCGGTTGGAATAATACGATGGCTAACTGACATCGAACATACCTGTGCAATGGAAAGATCGAGAGTGTGTGTGCCTTCATCTGATCATCAGGCTGTGGGAAGTTGGTGTGGCGTTGTTTGGTGTCTGAGGCTACGAGAGCGCATCATCGTTCCCGTGGGACTATTATCTACGTCTGCCTCCTTCCCCGGTCTTCACCTTCTCTCCGCTACCCGTTTGCTTTGCGTGCGAGGTCATGTCCAGAGTACGCCGTTCTGCGCCTCGTCGTATCACAACGTTTGACTCTGCTCCCAGGCACAATTCCTGAGAGAGTACAAGCTCGTTGTCGTCGGCGGCGGTGGTGAGCATTCTCAACACAATCTCTGATATACCCCTCAGGAATCATTTCTCAGGTGTCGGAAAATCTGCTCTGACCATCCAGTTCATCCAAAGCCACTTCGTCGACGAGTATGACCCAACTATCGAGGGTACCGACTCTATCTTTCCTTTCTAAACGCGCTCTCATTCCCACGTCCTCAGACTCATACCGCAAGCAGTGTGTCATCGATGATGAGGTCGCACTGCTTGATGTTCTGGACACTGCCGGACAAGAGGAATACGGGTGGGTTCACTTTGCATACCCTGTCTCGTTCAAAGAGTAATCAATGCACAGGGCCATGCGTGAACAGTATATGCGGACAGGCGAAGGCTTCCTCCTCGTTTATTCCATCACTTCGCGCAACTCGTTCGAGGAAATTAATACTTTCCACCAACAAATTCTTCGTGTTAAAGACCAGGATTCATTCCCTGTCATTGTCGTAGCCAACAAGTGTGATCTCGAGTATGAACGCCAAGTCGGTATGAATGGTACGGTGCCGCGTTCTCTCCTTCAAGACCCAGCTCATTCGACATTTATTTGCTAGAGGGCCGTGACCTTGCCAAGCATTTCGGTTGCAAATTCATCGAGACCTCGGCCAAGCAGCGTATCAACGTCGATGAAGCATTTAGCAACCTCGTGCGTGAGATCAGGAAATACAACAAGGTAAATATCCTCCCGCGCCGACATCTCACAACGTGCCTGATACGCCAGTCTAGGAGCAACAGACCGGCCGGCCTATCATAACCACGAGTACGAATGAAGGTGGCGCCAAAGACTCGGGTGATGGTGATCATGGTGGATGCTGTGGTGGTTGCGTGCTAGTCTGATGTACGGGCACTCTGTGGAAAATCATTTTCTCTTCCAGAGTTTTTCTATCTACCACCGTTCGGTCCTCTCTCCAACTTATTTTCTTCCCTTGGGGTTTTGTACATACCGGCTGCTCACCTTCCTTTATGCGTTCTAAGCCTCATCCTCCGATCCTTAATTGTGTAGGAATGACTTTGTATATATAGCCTACGCAGCTGCTTCTCGGTACAGTGTCAAAATGCGAACCAGGGCTGTACATCCTGAATAGACGTAGCTGGTACAGTAGATCAGGAAAGAGATGATGTGATCAGTCAGCATCATCGCTGTCTCATGCACCTTGAGATGGATCTTTTTCCAACACTGGCCATAGAGTTGGTCGTTAGGGTGGTGTCAATTCAGAGGTGATGTGATAGCTCACATGATGGCCTAGCCACGTCCTCCTCGTTGACCGCTCTTATGGAGTGAATCCCGAGATCATAAAATCCTGACACTCCACTGTTGCCCCCCAACATTGAAACACCCACCGTTCGGACCCGTTGGCGGAACATGGTTATCTGATGCTGGACCAGTTCGCCAGTGTTCGTAAGAATGAAATTGTCAAACGGGATCTGTCAAGGGCGCGTCATCCAAGAAAAAAGTAAGCCAGTAATAAAAAACCGAACAAAGATGTCCTCCCAGCCCCCATCGTTCCGTTTGAAGTACAGGCGGTGCTGCCAAAGGTCGGTCGTGACGGGGCCATCCGTCTGCAAGTTCACGTAGTAGGAGTTCCTTGTTCGTGGATCTCCGCCGAGGCGTAACCGCAACGCGAGATACTGATGGTTCGACACGTCGTCGCATATCTCTCCAAACAGCGATGACCGCGGCTAAAAAAAAAAACAAGAATGAGAAAAAGAAAAGCGGTTATCAACACCAGTCATTTCGGACGGTCGCTCCCCCCCCATCCGTGGGGAGGAGTGGTTCCCTGTGCGTACCTTTGTCCTGAACCCTGCATAACCACCTCGAATCCTGCCTTGAAACTCAGGGCGGACCGCCAACCTCATTTCCCCCCAAAACCGAGCAGTAGCGGAACTTCCACTACCTCTGTTTCGTTCCGGGGACTCATCCAGCGCGAGATGGAGAGTGGACGTGCCACCAATGTCTGCGTCGCATCCGGTTGCAATTTCGTCGATGTCTCCTTGTGTGTGTAGCTTTAGGAGAGTGATTGGCGCTCGATTGGGAGGATTCGCGCCTTCCATGCGGAGGACTAGGCGTGGGTCGAGGGGTCAACTTTCATTGCGGGGACTGCAAGAAGGTAAACTGGACGTGCTTTTGACAGCGCCATCGGCGAAATACTTTGTGGACCTGTTAAGATATGCATTGAGGTGTGAGAACGCCATGAACGAACTTGTTGACCAAGCCGGTCGTAAATAAAGTCAAGTCATGTTTGAGGGTGCGGTTTGCTGGTGGCACCGTACACGGTACAGATACAGGTACGTATACCACAACCTATGAATCGACCTCACACGACACCGTCGGTGGGCAATAACACTACCGTAGAAGGTCCGCTGTTGTGAGACCTCAGGCCCGACACGGTCGTAAAGTAGGCCGAAAATCTGATCGGATAAAGGCCATGAGAGCTTGGGGGGGTTACTTGTCTGTTCGTCAGCTCTCCTACATCCGCCTGATCGCCCAGTATCTCCCCAGGAATGACCATAATAGCTACTGGTTGTCGGTATGCCTCATGGTTCTGTGTCCAAAGATTGGCTGGGTGTGTCCAGAATCTTGTTGCTACAGAGTAGACACAGCTGTATAACTCTGAGGGCGCAGATTGAGCTAGCAGAAATCCATAATGGTTCATCCACCGTTGCTTGGCTCCGGGATTGGGGGAAGTGACCAACCCTCCAAATATTTAGTGTTCCGACTTGCCGGTATCGACCCTGGAGTTGCTCCGATGGTTTGAGGACGACTGTACAGAATTGTGTATCGGGCGTTTAGAAGTCTTCACCACCTTTGTGATAGTTTTGGTTGGACCATCATTCACAATACGGAACGGATGACTCGGAATGTGTTGCGGAGTAGAACGACGTTTACAGAGCTTAAAAACCGTAGCGAGGTACTGAGATACCGAAAGTCATAGCGATACTCGTTCCATTCAAATTGATTTTCATCCCTACGGTGCAACACAATCTTAAAGAAAAGGATTAAAAACTAGAAAGGGGATGGCTGTGAAGACAAAGCAACAAGTGAACGTGTACATGACCATTACCGGAGATGCCTCCTAGCGGCAAAGGGTGAAGCAGGCCACAAAATAGAATCGGGGCAGTGGGGGATGGAAATGACTTCCAAGTCCCGTCTCGCTCTGCAGTGTGTACCTGCATGGCATTCCAGTTCTGCAGTGCCATCACTAGATTTGATAGCATGTCCGGAGATACGATAGTCTACGGTGGGTTAGCTTCGTTCCAGCACTGAGCAGTAGTTTAAGGACACCATACAGTTGCTCCTACTTTCTCATAAAGAACTTGGCTATTCCCTTCGGTTCTGCTGCTTTCTTCCGCTTAGGCGTCCTTGGGCGTGTTTGGACGTCAGTACCATTATCCAGGTCTTGGGCAAAGTGAAAATCGTCATGCTCCACGCGTAACCTGGCTAATGCAGCAATACGGTCTACTCCAGAGAGCCCTACATCACTCGCACGAGTAAAGAATCGTTTACTGCAGCGTTCACAGACAAATGAACTTGAAGACGTCGATCCAGATATTTCCGTTATAAGTTGTACGGGATCCACTCCAGAAGATACCCCGTCGTTGATTGACCGGGTGCGTTTGGAAGGGGGACGGGAATCTTCCTTCGGCTTGAAGAAACCTTCAATGGATTGTTGGCCAGTCTCGGCCGTCTCAATGCCTGTGAACGCGAGCTGCACTGCCGTTATGTTGAGACTCTCCATGTTTCCAGTCAGCTCTTTCCATAACTTGTCGGCAGCAGTCGCTATCACATCAATCGTTACGTCCTGAGTAAAAGGGAACACAGACTGCTTTGACTTCGAGGCTTCATATCCTATATTTATGGTCAGTGACTTGTAGTACCCGTCTGGGAGAACAACCTTTTCGAGCGTGCAAAACGATAGTTTTAGGCCATAAAGTGGGTATCTCTTCACGTGCGTCCTTGAGTCTGAGAGCAAGCTCGGCAGCTAAGACACGGAGCCATTGATGCCCATCTGTGGCCTTTGTGATAGGAGTTGGAAGATTCTTGGATGCAAGCATGCTCTTGAAAAGTGCAGGTTTCTCCTTCACTACAAGGAAATCAGGGAAATAAAATATTAGGATATACTAGGATACCAACCTTCGGATCTGTCAATACCTCTGCACGCTTACA
The DNA here is from genome assembly GCA_038088935.1 of Pulveroboletus aff. viridisquamosus. NCBI lineage: Eukaryota > Fungi > Basidiomycota > Agaricomycetes > Boletales > Boletaceae > Pulveroboletus > Pulveroboletus aff. viridisquamosus. The sequence continues at coordinate 14,962 of JBBPJW010000806.1, forward strand.
TTTGAGTGATTGTCGCTGCATAAGATGATACTGGCCAACCCACCGCAGAAGTTCGTAGACCCATAAAGCATTGTCACCGAATTTATTCTGCATTTCGTCTAATTTTCTGTTGTCACCAGCGAAGCTCAAACGCTGGTCAATAAGTATACCTAGAGACACTGCTCTATGATGCAACGTTGAGCGAAAACAACCGAATGCCAAGTAATGGACCTACAGAAGATCGCCAACTTTTGAGACATCATATTCCTTTGCAAGGGCATCACCGAGTTTGCCACCTAGAAACCGGATCTAGAGAAATTCTCAGATTTGTATTGCTTCTGATCGATTTCAGAATACCTTCTGAAAGCCAATAGGACGGAGGTAAGCTGGAATAGCACTGTTACGCAAGATGCTCTACAGGAGGCGTTAAAGAAAGTTCTTCAAACCGTGGCCTGCATATTACCTGGCTATTCGGTTTCTTGTATGAAGCAGTGAGCTAGTAGAGCAGATATGAACGAGCACTTATTCAACGGATGCTGTAGACTGACTTTAGCAAGAAACTTGTTTCGGGATATTCCCTAATGAGGGAGTGGACTCATGACCAGGCCAAGGTTAATACGAGGTCAAACACGCACTGCAGACATGGTATATCCCAGAGTTTCATGAACATCCTCTCTAATCTTGGCCATCAGTTCGGCGGCGATAGACAGTGCGACATCATGCCAAGTGCACGTCACGTCATCTTCTGTAAAGTAAGTCTTTTCACTGTCATTTTCATCGACAGGATATATGGGTACGAGTTCGCCAAGTTTGTTCCAATCAATGGGAGGGGGAGGAGGTAATGGGCTATCGACGCCTCGAGGCGCATCAGGGGGCACTTGTGCAAGATAGGGAAAGCGTCCGAGCAGCACCTCACGGACGGGCTGAGTGAAGTCGATGAAAGCTTCGTCGATCGATGCCTTTTCTTTCATGTGATATGTGTGATCTCGTCTATTTGATGTATGCATGATCTTACCTATTTCACCGTTTGGAAGAGCTTGCTTGAATAATTGAATAATCTTGTTGCTTTCACGCCGATATAAATCGAGAGAAACCTTGAGTATGGGGCGAATACACAAGATTGTTATCTTTGGTGATCTTGGAACGTCTGTGCGAGATTTGTGGGCATACCTTGTGGGTTCGTGTGTCAACATTAGGCCAATATCCTGGCTCCTTCTCACCCTCCTTGTATGTGGCGACATGGACAGCTACCAGACCTGGACACTTCTTCCTTGCGTCCTTTATCTTGTCCATCCGCGATATACCGAATTCACGGGCAGGATAGCTGACCGCGATGAGGCTCTCCCATTGTTGCACTACAAGCGGTAAATTAGAGTCGAGGCCCAATCTGATCCGTTCGCAAGCCGCATAAAACGCATCGCTATCGCAGAGTGCAACGACTCGTAGTGGGTCTTTCACACCAAGATTGTGGGAATGCAGATGACGATAAGTGATTTCTGGGAGGAGATCGTCATATTCTTGGGCCTGTGCCTTCCCTTTGCCTTTCCAGAGGGCGCCTGCTTTGGACGGCGAGTGCATGCCCGTCGCTCGGGCTGGTAGACCGGTCTGTATTACGTCATATGTCAGCATCAAAAAATTCGAGATGTTATAAACCCGACGACCTGCAAGACATGGACTTAATGCCTGCCCCCACTCGCATGGCGTGGAACGATAGCGAGGTTGGTCTTACGTTCCGATGACTTCCCGACCAACGAGCGCGCTGCTGGGGGCGACTTATGCAGCGCCCATGTACGACTATAATTGGCGGATTAAATTGCAAAGTATCAGTATGCGTTTAATAATTACCCGGTCTCATCACATCGAGTCAGTGACCTCCTTTTTATTTGGTTTGTGCCAGCGTCCTCGCTCGTCATGTCGCTCACCCACTCTGACACACCACAGTCGCTCCGTGAAGACTACGCTATCCTGTCCCATTATGGCACCTCTTCGGTAGATGTGCGGGATCCACAGCATCCCGATTCCTTGTCAGACTCACTTCACGGTATCCCAATACGTAGGAGGGGTTCAGTTGGTACTGCTGAGTCGCCCTTCCACGCTTCCGAACGTGCACCCCTTTTGCAGTCTCCACCCCCGATTCCAAGGCTGCATGAGCCGGCAGACGACCATGCATGTGATCCTGCGTCTACAGAACAGATTTCATCTCCTAAGATGTTCCGTGACGAACTCCGCATACTCACCTTATATTCCCTCCCCGTTTTTGGGTATGCCCTATCCTCGACATTCCGCTTTCTCTGTACTCATCCTTGATTATTTCCAAGTACTTACATCTGCGAGTATTCTTTCATCCTCGCCTCTGTCGTGTCCACAGGCCATATTTCTACATTGGCCCTCGCAGCCGCCACGTTGGGCTCTATGTCAGCTTCCGTCACTGGATACAGTATCGTTGAAGGTTTGACGTCAGCACTCGCTACGCTTCTTCCACCTGCTTGGACCTCAGACAGACAGTACATGGTTGGTTTATGGTCTCAGAGGATGAGTTGGTTCTTCTGTCCCGTCGCCCATGATCCGCAGTGCTAATCAAACGTTTGGCAGTGCTCATGACGGGAATTATCCTTATTGTAAGATTCATTACGTTTGCCCACATTGAATTCCGTGTAAATTTCACCACCTACAGCCAGTACTTGCTATTTGGTTTGGAGCGGAATCTGTACTCCTCGTCCTTAACCAGGACCCTGAGGTGGCGCGGCTTGCTGGGATCTACCTCCGTTGGGCGTCTCTGGGTCTTCCAGCGTATACCTTCAACTGTATTTCCAGGTATGTCGTGAATTGTTTACCGCATCAGCACAAAAGACTAACGCACATACGGAGATGGTATTTCCAATCCCAAGGTTTATTCGATATCCCGACGAGAATCACACTCATAGTTGCGCCGATTAACGCGTTCCTAAATTGGTTTCTTGGTAAGGGAGTACGTTTTTATCGTTTGTTCTATTCACGTTTGGTTACATGCATAGTGTACCCTCTTGGGCTCTCCTTCCCCGGTGCACCACTTGCCACATCCATCTCCTTTAATCTCGTGTCGGCAGCTTCCTTCTTCTACGGGTATTATTACGCACCTCCTACTGCATGGTCGCCTATCACTCGTCAATCCCTCCATCCAGTCACGGGTGAAATATGGAAAGGATGGGGCCTGTTAGCAAGGCTTGCCATTGCTGGGGTGGGTCAAACTGTCAGCGAATGGTGGAGTTGGGAATTGATTGGCCGTGAGTCATTTTGCGGTGTTCCTCTTGAGTGCCTGCTGATCTAGATGTGCGATGTCAGTTGCTGCTAGCCAGTAAATGGGCACATCCTCTCCCTTTACTGTCTCGGATCTGACCGCTTACTCGTTCGGTAGACTGGGACCTGTTGCGCTTGCGGCACAATCCGTGCTATTACTCTCTGGATCCGTCACATACCAGGCTCCATTTGCATTGAGCATCGCTATCTCTGTGCGGTGAGCATCGTCTCTATTCAACAAGATCACCAACTGACCGTAATTGTACTCCACTCCTTCTCTTCCCCACAAATACGTCGGGTTATGATATCACCAGGATCGGGAACCTTCTCGGTCAAGGAAATGCAAGAAGGGCGGGAATTGCTGCAGTAACGTCTATCATGATGGCTTTTGCACTCGGATGTGTTTTCAGGTGAGTGGTATTTACACGTGCGGTTTTATTCGTCAGTGTGCCCAATGCGATGCAATCTTTCCAGCACTGTCTTCCTCATTTTCCGCCACAAATGGGGTTATCTCTTTAATAGTGATCCTGGTATGTCCTGTTACTCTTCATGCTATGTGTACAAACGTGAACGGTCATGGCTGGAATTTGATGCTGACTGGCCCGCAGAGGTTGTTTCGCTCGTCGCATCTATTCTGCCGTTCGTCGCATTGTTTCAAGTTTTTGGTGGTACAGCACGCGTTGTTGGCGGAATATTCCGTGCGCGAGGACGGCAGGTAAGTAGACGTACTCGTGGTTGATGTCTCGCGCATAAGCACGATTCCTTTAGATTGTAGCTACCATCCTCAACCTGTCAGCTTATTACGCACTTGGCATCCCACTTGGATTATACCTCGCATTCGTGTGGAGACATGCGCTTGGGGGTCTCTGGGAGGGACTGACGGTTGCATTGGTGTACGCCTCTGGAGCAGGGATCTTGATTGGTGTCTGCGGTGTCGACTGGGGATCTGAGGTTGCAAATGCACAAAAGAGAGTTGGATGGAAGGATGAAGGATACGAGACGAGAGATGGATGAATGAGATTGTGCTGGGGGAAGGTGGTAAGTGGTCGCGGCACTGATGTGATTAAGATTTAATCGGTTACATAGATGGGGATACCTGGTAACGGATCATGCACCATGTATAATCCTTACATTGCATGGCACCAAGTCACTTTCAACCTAGCGATGCTGTGAATCTGTTGTAGCAGGGAGACATCCACAGGTTCATGGTGACCATGCGGATGCCGGATGCAACCGAAGTGAACGACTAGACAATGTGGACGACTAGGCAACGAGTCGTTGGTTCTATAGTACAGCATCCTGTTACTCAAATAGCAGAAGTTTTGATTCCTTCTGAAGGAAAAAAAAAAAATCTATCTAGTGGTGGTGTTTTTATATTTTAAACTGTGATTTTCTATGAGCTATGTACTTTCTTATGAATGTACTCCAGTGAGAAGCTGTTACAGAGAACTGGCAAAGAGGTGGTCGATTATCGAAAGATCATCTTTGCACTGGTTCATTGGCTTGACCAATCTGTCTGTAGCGGCTGGCAATCTGAGCAATAGTCTTAGTCGTGGCCTTTCCCTGTCAAGGTTTTCAGCATCACCACGAACAATACCAACTGTTGATTTATCAAGCTCGTTCTCTGCTGTCGCTTCCTCTCCCCCGCCTTCTCTTTCGAGTCTGCGGCGCTCTTTCACTTACAAGCTTCTGTCTCGCTTTCTGCTCCTCAGCCATCCTCATCCTCTCTGCTTTCTCTGCTACCTCTTGAACTTCCTGCAGTGCCTTCTCATCAGCCCGCTGTCTTCTCTCAGCACATTCCTCTGTCTCTTGTACTTTTTGCAGTGACCTTTTCCCCCTCCCCATTGCTTCTCCAGCTCTCATTCAGCATGTATTCACTCCTGTTCCATATAGGAGATGTTGGTAACTCAGTCACGGAGTAGTGCACTATAGTATTAGTACTACCTGTTGGTAACTACAGGTGGTATAAGCAACATGGAGAGGGATAGGGAATAGTGTCTTATCTCAGTCACGGAGTAGTGCACTGAGGTGTAAAGTAAAGATGAACGGTGAAACTATACGACACAGTTACATAATCAGGTATCATAGTGACGAAAGTCCAACAGGAGATATTTTGATTGATGGTAGGGCATGAAAGTATCATGCCATGTTGTGTTGCATCACATCACATTAATCAATTGATTAATTATAAATGAGATTAAAATATTGAAAAAAAATTACATTTGGACTGGCAAAGGTATTATTAACCAAGGGTATTATTATAGACTGTCTGTGTACATGATGGGAGAGTTAAGCCACTAATTATAGTCTATGGTTATTAGAGTGTTACTCTAGTCTTACTGTTTATATATTATATTTTGGCATTTATCAAGTCA
>JBBPJW010000807.1:1697-20590 GCA_038088935.1 Pulveroboletus aff. viridisquamosus
CGTATATAGGGGGTGAAACTCGTCTTGCAATGCAGTTTTCCACTGCTTAGCATGTTCAGATAAAAGAGCTTCCTCATATAAAGTTAGATCAGCAGGAAAACATGGGTCAAGATGGTTCATAGTTATTATAACCTTCCCTGGATTCTTAATGGGATCTGTAAGTGTGGAATTAATGGAAAATAACTCAGAAGGGAAAGCAATGGCTGAATAATGAATGGAAGATGCCATAAAATCTCAGAGATAAGCAAAAGGTTTGGAAATAAGTTTAGAATAATGAGGCAAATTAGAGATAGGTGAAAAAGGGATTTTATAAGAAGAAAATATGAAAATATGACTATCTAATGAAGAAAAGGATGTTTAAAGAGGGGGGTTGGTGTTTTCATGAGATTCAATAAAGGAGGCATGAAAATTAGTAATAACATGACCAGAGGGCCAACAAAATAATCAATAGGCTTTAAAGTCCAGAGAGTAACCAATAAAAACACATTCAATAAAGTAATCAAAGACTTTGGAGTTATAGGAATTCTAAATAAGGACAAATGCATGGCAGCCAATCTTTTGTAGGTAAGATAGGTTCAATTTCATGTTGAACCAGCATGCATAGAAGTATAGCCATCCTGTGACTTAACTGGTTTTGTTATAATGCACATTTATTTTCTTTTCATTTTTCCCATCTTTTTACTTATCCTTTGACCCTTCACATTATCACATCATGTGACCATGATAAATCTGAAATGGGTAACTACCTGTCCTGCCTTGATACTCAAGTGACCTTGGTAAACACTTCTATTCTATTCTGAAAACTGGTAAGACTTTTAGCTAGTGGCCTCTAACTAGGCAAATGAGAGAAAGATGAGACCTCTACTCTTGTATAAACCAACAGCCAGCAGGTAAGAGTTAACCTATATAACAAGCTAAAAGATCAAGAAAGCAAGACTGGGGAAATCCCAGCTTGCACCCCCTGCCTTATATATTGCCAGGATCTGTGCACAGATCAAGTACAGGAGACCTACTCTAAAGATCTGCTATCTAAGAATACCAATAGCAGTAATCATTCAGCTAATATATAAAGTATGGTAAAGGTATGGAGTGGAAATAAGGAGTAAGGCAGTGGCCTTATGGATCAAGGAATAGAATGGAAGAGAAGTCACATCACAAGCATATGAGAGAATAGAAAGGAAGTGCATAGGATCAGAGATATAAATATGGCATGACAGCAGCAAGGCCAAGGAGATCCATCTGGATCTCTGTCATAGATCAGATCCTTTATCTAGATTATGAGATCAGATGTCATTGAAGACTATTCCTGGATCTTATCTGAGATCTGCCATATTATGTAACTAATACCTAGTGCAGGAGAATACTCTGATAATTAGAACTTAGCTTTAACCTAGGGTTATCCTTATAAGGATACTTGTTTGCATGATCATGTGCTCCTGGTCACATGACTATGTAACCATTCACATTACTTGCTCAACAGTTCCCACAGTTATGTACTAGAGACTGTTGTATTTACTAGCCATGTAACAAAACCTTACCACTTCACTTTTTTACATCTTCATATTGTCACTGGTCTAGACTGGTCTAGGTCATGACATCATATCTCATTGTAGCCTTATGCTTGTCTTATGTATTTCTAGATTCCTGCTTTTTTAATGCCATTAAATGGCTTACTGTACACTAGTTTAGGGTAGGCCAGATCTATATGGTCTGTGCATATCTGTATAGCATATAAGGGCTCTGGTCCAAGGCTGGGTTTCCCCATTCTTGCACACTTGTGCTTTTGCTTTATACAAGTCCTTAACTCTTTCTTTACTCTTTTCTTGTCTAGTTCCCTGGCCTCTAGTTCAAAGGCTGTGAGCACAAGTCCAGCACACTTTCCAGTGCCCAGCACAAGCCATTTTACTTAGTTAGTTCAGCAATGCAATAATTGCATTTCAAATGTGCAGTTGACAAAATAGCATGCAGTCAATATAAACTTATTTCAATAATTCACAACAAGACCACAAGCAGAATGCATGATGTAAGCCTTACCCATAAGATTATAATATATGTGTTCAACTTGACCATTATGTGCAGATGTGTATGGTATAGTGAATTGGTGCAATGTTCCACATAAAAGAAATCATGCTTGAAGGTCCAAGTGTTTGAGGTGACCATTATTACATCTAAAAATCATGACTTTCAGGGAGGTTTCAAGTTCCTGTGCATGCTACCATGCAAGATAGGCATTATATGCTGCAGATTTTAACAGCAGAGGAATATACCAGCAGTAAGAAGAGAAATCATTCACAATGGTAAAAACATGATAATATCCAATGGCAGAAACCTATTCAGGGTAGTTCATAAGATCCACTTGAATAATTCCCAAATATCTATCTGCTGTTATGCACCCAAAGAGTGCCTTTATAAACCAATGCCATCTGGTAAGTGACAGGAATCAACAACAACAATAAAAGGGCTTTTATGCTAGAGCTTCAGAACTTGAACTAGGCAAATAGAGTAATGAGCCTTGGCCCAGACTGGGCAGTGAGCCACACCTGCATGAAGACTAAAGCCAATAGACAGTAGTAACAGAAGTAGTTAAGACTGGGTTTCTCCAAGTCTCTCCCTACCCCTTATATAATAACTACAAATTCATACAAACCAAGTATAGGAATGGTAACTACTATTTATGAATCAATAACAGTAAGTATGCAGAGCTGATAAATAAAGAAGCATGAGGTGAAGGGTAGAAGTAAGGCAGTGGCCTTGCAAATCAAGAGATAAGGAAGAGAAGCATAGAAATGGAAACATATAGCAAAGGTGGATATGAATGTGGCCAGGCAGCCATAAGGCTGATGAAGTCCCCATCTGGATCTCTGTTACAGATCAATCCTAATCTAGATCTCATCTGAGATCTGCCACATTACATAATTAATACTAGAATATGGGAAATACTCTAATAAGAACCAAATTTAAAACCTATATTTATCCTTGTTTTGGCAATGAAGTCTTATGATCATGTGACAGGATTATCAGTGTTCTACTGAGTGCATAACATCTGCCTTTCACTTCAAGAAAATCTCAAAAACAGGTAAGTGGGTCTATTTGCCAAGAATGCAATAATTATATAATCCAGGTTGGATAGAGAGATTAGTAATGATACCTTCTGCCTGTTTTCCCTGCAGAAAATTATATATTATTTGATAATTGGTATGTTTAAAGTGGCCATGCCAAGTATGAATAGTGGGTAATTATATTGCAGAATAGACATGTTTAGCAGAAAGTTAACCATTAGTAAGGATATAAAGATAGCAAAAGCTGAGAGTATCAGAGAGAATGTGTGCTCTGTTATTAAAAATGATCCTGCAAGTTGAAGTGTCAAAATAAACTAAGTAATGCAATTGCATGCAAAGGGCAAAAACAAAAATAAATAGATCATGACAGAGGTAATATAAAGGATATTATTGAGGACCACATGTAAATATTTGGCAATTACAAGCTTGATGGATCCAATTCCAATAGCCAGTATGAATGTGCCATCCACATTATTGACAGAATAAGATAAGATAGGATATAACTTGAAGAAATCACAGTCTTTATTGCTAATATGCATAAAAGCCCCACTATTAAGATAAAATGTAGAGAGAGAAGGGTTAATGACAGTTGTGGTACATTGAGCTGGGAGATGATAAATTAATCCAGCAAAATTGACATATCATTGATGTGTTTGTTAATTGACAGAGGCAGTAAAGGTAGTGAAAGCAAGAAGTATATCATACTCAGCAAGGTTTGTGGCAGTTGCTTTATGTATGAAGGCAGATAAATCAGAGATACTGGCCAGTTTAGTAAATTCTGGGGTTGGAGGATTTGGAGAGGCAAGGGCATTGCCAGCACTCATTGCCAGAAAGACAGCATTATCTGTCATACCATTAATAATATATGCATATCCATTGAAGTTATATGACAGTCCAGCAACAGTACTCTTGGAAATTAATGCAAAATTGAATATATTAGAGAGAATTTTGCCTTTGAATGCACAGTTTTTTTGTTGCTTAAGAAGAATTTGATCCTATTGATCTTTATTACCACCACCAGAATGCCAGCATTAATCTTTGAAATGCATGTGGCCACTACAGTTAGTATAGCAGATACTATGGCTAGACTAAGAGCAAATGTAACATTTTTGAGATGAAAGATTGGAGGACCCTTTGCTATAAGAAGTGGTTGCTACAAGAGCTATTGCACCTCCTTGATGCTTTTGTTCTCTATCAATGAGTTGTTGCTTCATATTTAAACATTTAATGAGTTAAGTAGAGATATATGGATTGAAAGTGTTATGTGTCTAGCAAATATAACAGTCTCTAGCACATGACCATAGGAACTTCAGAGCATGTGATGTAAATGGTTGCATAGTCATGTGACCAGGAGCACATGATCATGCAAATAAGTAGCCTAATAAGAATAACCCTAGATTAAAACTAAGTCCTTTCTCTCAGAGTATTTTCTCTGTACAAGGTATCAGTCATGTGATGTGGCAGATCTCAGATGAGATTCAGGTACAATCTCTAATGATATCAGATCTTAGGTTCTAGATTAGAATCTGCATCTGTGATAGAAATCCAGATGGATCTTCTCAGCCTTGCTGTTGCCATGCTTTATTTATATCTCTGATTTTGTGCACTTTCTTTCCATTCACCCATATTTTCATGGTATGACTTCTCTTCCATTGTAATCCCTTGATCCATGAGGCCACTACCTCACTCATTATTCCTACTTTATACCTTTCTCTTACCTAATCTATAGCTAAGTGGTTACTGCTATTGGTGTTTATAAATAGTAGACCTTAGAGTGGGCCTTCTGTACTTGGTCTATGCACAAATCCTGGCAATATATAAGGCAGGGAGTGCAAGCTGGGTTTTTTCCAGTCTTGCTCTTTTAATCTCTTAGCTGGTTATACAGAATAAGATGCTTCCTGCTGGCTGTTGATTTACACAAGAGTAGTGGTCTCATCTTTCTCTTCCTTTACCTAGTTCAGGGCCACTAGCTAAAAGCCTCACCAGTTTCCAGGATAGAATACAAGCATTCACCAAGGTAGCTTGAGTATTAAGGCAGAACAGGTAGACATTCATTTCAGAAAACATTGCTGCTATTAAGACAGTTGAAAATATAGTTATACAATGGCCCAAATTCAGCTGCAAGTGCATTTATAAGGGCAATAATGAAGAAGTCATCTCATTTAGGGATTTTAATAGCATATATGCAGCTTACAAGGTCCTGAATCTTCATGGTAATAGTGACAATAGGGTTAGATTGCTGGAAGAAAATTCCCAACAAGTTATGGATTATGAAGATTTGCACAACTGGTCCTAATTTTTTATGTCTGAAGCAAAGTAAATTCCAAGCACTTTTGACATTATTGATATCTTTGAGCAAATTACTCTTCTTGCACATGCAACAAGTTTCTATGGCAGCAACAACTCACAAGTAATTGATATTCCAGTTAATAGCAGTGGTGGAATAATCTGTTTGTTGTGCTGTTATTTCTAAAACATATTCTTCACATGAATTAAGCAGAAAGAGATTTATTATTGCCTTGCTCCAAGTAGGCCAGTTGTGTTTGATCATATCAAGTAGTCTGATTTCCTTAAGGTCCAACTGACTGAGTTTAAGTGGTTTGATGGATGGTTTAGTTGTCATTGGAGAAATAGAAGTGATGGTGGTAATAGGAGCTATTGTAGGTAGCAGAGGGGCAGGCACAAACAGTGGTGTATTGGTGGCAGGTCTCAAAGGTGAAGATTTATTGCTCTTATCTGATGCAGATGATGCAGATCTGATATGTGATCTGGTGGTTGGCATATTAGTTTCTCTCCTTAATCACATGTTCTAGTTATATCAAGGTTCCGGGGCTCATAACCTGTTAAGACTAGAACACACACAATAAGCTCTCATTACCGCAGAACAGAATCAATATGGATGTATGTACCTAGAACACGCGCGATAAGCTACATAATGTAGATTAGCAGTGTCCAGGGAAGATAAAAAGGGGAAACCCACCTCTCATTACTGCAGAATGGAATAAGAGGCAAGGGAATGAAGGGATCGAACACGAAGTACAAGTTAGCATTCCAAATATTGAGAGTCCAACATGGCCCGAGCGCCATTGCTATCATATTCCAACACAGTGTACTCACAATCATGCACATCCAGATTGCAGAAATGTTCGCAGATTGCCTTACAAAACCACTTGCATGCATTAAGCACGAAAGGCTGATTGACGGAGTAGCACTGCACCTGGTCTGACCATACAGATTCCTAAATTCACTTGTATTTCCTTTTTTGAACTACCACCATGTTAGCGCGACCGCTTCTCCCTCCCCCCCTCCGGTCCATTACTGTTGACTGGAGGTGAGCTCACCCTCGTTACTCACTACAGATACTCCATACTCACCACATGTACAAGCTATTGCTTCAACTTATAGGTACATAAAATTCCAGTCCACTTGAGGCTAATTGCCTCAACCGATAGTTTGCTGCACCTTCCAACACAGCCAAGGTCACTCAACTGACTACAGGTTGCTTCCGGAATCCGTATTCCTACTCTCATGAATTATACCCCCCAATTTCCTGCTCACACGCAACAACCCACGGTTGTACATGGCGCCCGCGCAAGCTTGACAACGTATGTCGGCGCATATACGGCAAACAATATGTGGCGTGGCACTGGGAGTTTTTCTGAGTAATTTTATCAGACCCTGATAAATACTGGCTAATTGTTGACTTTATGAATTGCATTTCCGTCATAGATACTTTCTCCACTCTGGAAATGCCTCAGGGGTATAATTCACTAGCAATTTAAAGCGTGTGCGATTCTGTTCAGGCGAATCACTCCACAAGGTACGGTTGGTGCACATGTGCACCCCCCATCCGACTTTACCATGCCTTAAAAGCGGCTGATCCCACCCTTTGTCGCTTTTCCCTTCGTGTCGCTATGGCCGTCAAACCTCTTGCATCTGTAGGAATTCAGGTCCCTCGCGAGTGGCTTCAAGACGACCAAGACGTCGTCGCCCCAGAGTACCATGTTCTCGACGATGGTCTGGCGCCGAACATCGAAACTTATCTTTACTACGCCAGGGAGCAGCGAGACAAGGAGGTTGCTGAAGCTCGCGAAGGGGGACGTCAACCGCCAACTGGCTGGTTCAGCGAGTTGTTTGGTCTCAATAGACTCGGCCTCGACGGAGACTCGGTCGTTTCCGCCGCTGAGAAACAGGTGGAGTCCGATAAGGTTGGCGTTCTCACTGCCACGCCTGCAGAACATCGCGCTGCTTCCAGTTCGCTGAGGATGGCTACTTGGGGTACCGTCTTCTATCTCATCACAACTGGTACGACAAAGCCATTAAAATGTTTTCTGCCCATCTGACCAGAAAATTAGATATCCTTGGGCCGTACTCGGCGCCGTATTCATTCACGCAAGTGGGATATGGTCCTGGTGTTGCATGTTTCGTCGCTTTCGGTATTATGGCAGCCTACAGCGGTTTGCTCCTTTGGCACATGTTCTTGAAACTGGATTCCGAAAGATTCCCCCTGAGATCCTTCGGCGATCTTGGCTATCGTATTTATGGGAATTGGTTCCGACATTGTGCGTTCCTCACATCCTTTGATAAGTGTATCATACTGACAATCGCTCAGTGTGCAATATTTTGCAGAGTTTGCAGCTTATCTTTAATGTTGGTATAATTGTCCTCGGAAATGGTCAGGGCCTTTCTCAAATGGCAAAGTTCAAGGTATGCATCTGCGATGTTACCATTCCCATCGTCATGAGTTTCTTATAAAATCAGCTTTGCTTCAGTGTTTGTAATGTGGTCTGGATGCTAGCTGGTTAGTCATTTCTGTAATTTGCGAATAAAAACGCTCACCTTCTTCCGTAGGTATGATTCTCGGTCAAATCAGAACGTTACAAAAGTTTGGTCAGATTGCAAACGTCTCTATTTGGCTCAACGTTATCACATTGATTATAACAATGGCTGCTGTTGCGCATACCGCCCCCAACTTTGGGGCAGCGCAATCCGCTTATGGTGTTCCGCCAGGGCCAGTGCAAACTTTAGCTATCAACCGGCAACCTTTCGAGCCCCAACTTAACGGAATCATGCAGATTGTGTTTTCTTATGGTGGAGCGTAAGTTCACGTTTGTCAAGTCCAGAGTGCGGCCTTGTGAGAGCTTTATCCTAGGATGATCTTCATCGAATTCATGGCTGAGATGCGTCGACCTATGGACTTCTGGAAAGCGATGGCCTGTGCGCAGGTGTTTATCACCATCGCGTACATGTTCTTCGGTTTATTCGTCTACTCGTACCAAGGCCAATTTGTTATCAACGTGAGCATGTTGTCTCTCGAATCTGCCTAAACGGGCTATTGACTTACGACTTTCAATCAGCCTGCGAATCAGGGTATCTCTCTTTACAGCTTACAGACAACAACCAATGCCATCTCTCTTGTTGCAGCTCTTATTGCCGCAGCGCTATACGGGAACATTGGGATCAAAGTTATCTATCAGAACATCCTGAGAGAATTTTTCCGTGCTCCACCTTTGACAGCCAAGACCGGAAAGTTTCTCTTCGCTTTATCGGTAGTCGTGTACTGGGCACTCGCCTTTGTTATCGCGTCCGCCATACCCCAGTTCAGCAATATTTCTTCCCTCATTGCTGCCATCTGTATCTTCCGTACGATTTCCCCTGTAGTGTCTGGACACCGTGCTAACACTCTTCCCGCAGAGTTTTCGTACACTTTCCCACCTTTCATGATTCTCGGCTACGTCATGCAGGTTGACGCGATGGCCTACGACCGTCCGTATGATGTCAACAGTCCACGTGCATCCAGAATTGACAGCTGGTGGAACATGTCCCGATGGGTGCGCGGTTGTACGTTTCCCATCATCTCTTTTTGTTTTGTCATGAACATCCTTGGATGATTTTCGTTTTTTCTTTTTCGTTTTCAGACAAGAGGCATTTTATCTTCAACACCTGGAATATAATCGTCACTCTCGCATGTCTGGCGTGCGCGGGATTGGCAGCGTACGCCTCTATTAAGTCAATCATTTCGAGTTTCCAGTTGACTACCGCTGCAACATCGTTTGGCTGTCGTTCCCCCCTCCAACCCTCTTAATATGGGCTTGGACAGTGTTGTCTCAGTACCTTTCTAACTCTGAGGTACAATACGTCCATGTTTTCATCCATAGTTAAAGCACTTTGTGGTGTGTTTAAACACCCATCGAGTGGACATGTGGATGTATATAGTGAGCGGAAATTTTTGAATCAGCTTTAACAACAACGTCAAGCTCTTTTCAGGTGCCACGTCTGCTGGACAGTGGAAAGAGTCCAAGTTTAGGGTCACAGGAATGACATCCGAGCCATACATGAAGATGAGGGGTCATCCTGCGGTGTCCCAAGTCGACTACTGAAATTTAGACCGCCACTTTGACAGTAACTATTGGCTGTGGCAAGTGATACCGTGCAGCGTTTAGGCTTACTATCATGGCTAGATCCCATCTTGGTGTCGGTGATAACTGTTGGAGCATGAGAGCTGGACCAACACATCGTGGGAGACGACAATGACTATCTACGACAGAGGATGAGAATGGGATGATACTGTGCGCCAACAGTAACATCACCTGACCAATCGACCTACCAGTTCGAATCGGACAATAAACTATGGTCTCATGATGCTTGTCTTGCTACATTCAACAAGCATTACCACCGCCCCGTCTCGCGTTGACGTTGGGGCCGAAGCTAGAGTATTCTCAACGATCGGTCCGACGACAAGCTCCTCTCGGGCCACCCAAGGAGGATATCCATGACCATGGTAAGCTGGTCTCACGCATGAGCTTGGAGCCTTTGTGGTCGACCACATGATACACTGTCATACTTGGGAATGACCCAAACCTGTTCCATCAATGAATGGATGTTATCACGAATTAATTTCCATTCCATGGGATCCCGGCCAAATTTGGCCCAACTTTTTGGTATTTCCGCTAACCAAAATGATGGTAGTTGGGAATGTTCCTGACAGAAGCGAGCCAGCTAGGGACCATCAGGAGTAATAAGGAGATGCGTTCACCGCCAAGGCGATGCCTACGTTTCGACATGATGGTGATTGTGAATGTGCCTGAAAGAGGTGAGCCTGCTAGGGACCATCAGGAATAGTAGGGAGATACGTTCCCCGCCGAGGCGACGGCTGCGTTTCTGACTCCCGCACACGTACATACACACTCGCTCTCCCTTCTGCACAATCACATGGTGGATGGTTTCTTCCAAGTTCAAGAGGTAGCATATACATTGTGAATAATTTATCACTCCGCGTGTAGTTAAATAGGCATGTCCAGCCTTGAGGTACCGGACTAACATTGTCCGTTGTCACCACCCCTTCATCAAGGGGCTCACAGGTTGTTGCCAGGGACCATAATGACAACAAAATCAACAATTTTGTCTTGTTATTGTGATACTACTACTATTGTTATCATTTTATTTTTCGGTGGATTGGGATGGTTGTCTATTTCATGATGCATTGCATCTGGGGCGTCTTATATTGACTTATTTGTATTTATTTGTAAAGCAGGATACTTGTAGTCACTAAGCATCGTAGCCAATAGCTTAGGTAAGCAGCAGAGCGAAGGTAGTCAACAAATTCCAACATTATTTAGCTTATCTGGCCTATTTTATTGTAAGTCACACTCTACAACATGTCTAGTCATCTAAAAACAGTCAAGTGTCTATCTACAGTGACTTTCAAAACTGTTGCAATGCTATGATGCATGAAGCACATTACAGACAACCATAAAGTACCACTTAGCTTTAATAATATAAAGAATGTACTTTCAGATAAAAATTAGTCCCTGGATCATGCAACTAGGCCATGTGGCTGTGTAGATACACCCATTTCAAGTCATTGATATTATTGCAACAGTTTTGCAGCATTTAAAGTAAAAAGATATTGATATTTTGAATATGTCAATTCTTTTATATGTTAAAACTGCAGAATATTGCAGAATACCTGTAGTTACTAAGTATTCTAAGGTAACTAATGGTCCAACATAGCTATTAGTTTATGTAATCAGTAGATCATAGGTAATCAACATATTCCAATATTATACTTAGTCTAAATAGAGATAAGTAAAGTGAAACAGCAACTCCTAGCCATCCTGTCTTGATACTTGAGTCTACCTTGGTGAATACTCCTATCCTATCCTTAATAACTGGTAGGGCTTTTAAGCTAGTGGCCCCTAACTAGGCAGATGTAAAGGGAATGGATGAGACTCTGGGTCCTTGTGTAAACTCTAGCCAGCAGCACTGAGTAATCAGCCTGTATAACCAGCCTATAGATCAAGAGAGCAAGACTGGGTTTTCCCAGCTTGCATCCCATGCCTTATATATTGCCAGTGCTTGCACACAGACCAAGTACAGGGAGCCTACCCTAAACCTACACTATCTATGGTCACCAATAGCATAACTGGCTCTATAGTAAATAAGGGGAATACATGGGGCAGATATGAAGGAGTGAGGCAGTGGCCTCATGGATCAAGGGATAATATGGAAGAGAAGTTACACCATGAGGATGTGGGAGAATGGAAGGTGCACTGGTTCTCAGATATGAATAAGGCATGGCCATTACAAGGCTAAGGAGATTCCATCTGGATTTCTGCCACAGATCAGATATCATTGGAGACTAGATCTAGATCTCATCTGAGATCTGCCATATCATGTGACTGATACCTGGTGCAGGGAAATACTCTGATATTAGGACTTAGCCTTAGCCTAGGGTTATCCTTATAAGGCAACTCATTCACATGATCACATGCTCCTGGTCACATGACTATGCAACCATTTTCATCACATGCTTAATAGTTCCCATGGTCATGTGCTATGAACCATCATGTTTACTAGTCATGTAACATAAAGTTCTTGGTGGTAAATAACAAAGATAAGATTTAACTGATAGATAAATCTAATGAATAAAGAGTTTTGACATGGATATAGAGTGGCACTAAATATTATGATTCTGGCTCTATTATAGCATACTTTTGCAATTCTTTTATTTTTTAAATATTTTAAATACTATGCTATAATATCCTGTGTTTACTGGTCTTATATCCTGCCATTCACCACATCAATTCTAGAATAACTCTGAGTATTTTCCTTCAAGAGTTATGTATCTCTTGTTATACTTCCTAGCTTTTCTTGTTGCTCAATACTACTATACCTGGTTGTAAAACAGGACTCTATTTATTGAAATCATAACTCAGATATCTGGTGGACACTTTTAAACTAGAACTGCTGAAAGGGCTTTTGAGCTAGTGGCTCTGAACTAGACAAAGAGGAAAAGTTAAGACCATTTTTCTTGTATAAACCAGAGCCAGCAGATGCTATATAAGGAAATCTTAAGAAGGATCCTGTTATGGCTCCAGCCTAACACATGGTCTCATGTGACCATGAGAGACTCAGAAAGCATGTGATGCTCTGGTCATGTGATCAGTAGCATGTGATCATGTGAACAAGTAACCTTATAAGGCAAGCTCTAGGCTAGGGTTAGTAGTCCTCTTCAGAGTTCTCTCTGCACTAAGGTTTAGGTTATGTAACAGTGGCTGGATCTCGATGAGATCTTAGATTAGTCCCCGATGATATCTCTATGGAGATTAGGATCTGTATCTGTGGCAGAGATCCAGATTGGATCTTCTCAGCCTCCAGGTGGCCATGCTGCTTTCATGGATTGATACTAGTATGCTTTCATTCCATCCACATTCTTATGGTGTGGCAGCTTCTCTCCTTCATCCTGTATCCACAAGGCCACTGCCTCATCCCCTCACCTGATCCATGCTCTCCTTATCTATTACTTAGTCATGAGCCCCTTCAGCTATTGGTGATCCATAGATAGCTTCCTTAGGGTAGGTCTCCTGTAGCTGGTTCATGCACAGATGCCAGCAATATATAAAGCAGGAGATGCAAGGCTGGGTTTCCCCAGTCTTGCCCTCTTGTGACTTAGGCTAGGATCTACAGTATGATCTAAGGCTTGATCCCAAGATGGAATCCCCCTTCAGCTCTCGACTGTCCTGCTGTGATTTATACACAAGGGCCCAGGTCTCATTCCTTCTCTTACCTGCCTAGTTAGGGGCCACTAGTCAAAAGCCTCAGCAGACTTCTAGTATCAAGGACAAGGGCATTCACCAAGGTGACACAAGTATCAAGGCAAGGATGGCTAGTCAGCCATTACAGATCCCAGCTATCTGTATAACCAGCTAAAGATCAAGAGAGCAAGACTAGGGAGATCCCAGCTTGCACTCCCTGCCTTATAAATTGCAGAGGTCTGTGCACAGACCAAGTATAGGAAGGCTACTTTAAAGAATTACTACTTCTGGATGCCAGTAGCAATAATAGCTTAACTATAAATAGTAAGAAGAATGCATGGAGTGGATATAAAGGAGTGAGATAGTGACCTCACATATTAAGAGATTGGAATGGAAAAGAATATCACATTATAAGAATGTGGGAGAATAAAAAGAAAGTGCACAGGATTAGAGATATGAAATAGGCCTAGCCACCATAAAGTCAAGGAGATTTATCTGGATTTCTGCCACAGATCAGATCCTTTATCTAGATTATAAGATCTGTTATGTGACTAGCAAACACAATGATCTCAAGCATGTGACCATGGGAATTGTTGAGCACATGATGCAAATGGTTGCATAGTCATGTGACCAGGGGCACATGACTGTGTGAATGAATAACCTTATAAGGATAATTCTAGACTAAGGCTAAGTCCATATTGTTATGGCTCCAGCCTAACATGCAGTCTCACATGACCATGAGAGACCAGAAAGCATGTGATGCTCTGGTCATGTAATCAGTAGCATGTGATCATGTGAATAAGCTGCCTTACAAGGCAAGCCCTAGGCTAAGGTTAGTAGTTCATCAGAGTATTCCCCCACACTAAGGTTTAGGTCATGTGACACTGTGGCTGGATCCCTGATGGGATCTTAGATCCATCTGATGATATCTCTTCAGAGATTAGGATCTGATCTGTGGCAGAGATCCAGATAGGATCTCCTTGGCCATCAGGCAGCCATGCCGCATTCATAGATCAAGACCAGTGTGTCCTTCTATTCTCCCATATCCTCATGGTATGGCATATCTCCTCTCCATCCTGTATTTGCAAGGCCACTGCCTCATCCCCTCACCTGATCCATGCACCTCTTATCTATTACTTAGTCATAAGGCCCTTTAGCTATTGGTGTCCATAGATAGCATAGATTAGGGTAGGTCTCCTGTAGCTGGTCCATGTACTAATGCCAGCAATATATAAGGCAGGAGATGCAAGGCTGGGTTTCCCCAGTCTTGCCCTTTTGTGACTTAGGCTAGAACACAGCTTGATTTGAGGGCTGTCCTCAAGAGGGGGATCCCTCTCAGCTCTTATCTGCTGCCTGGCTAGGGTTTATACACAAGGGCCTAGGAACTCATTACCATTCTCTACATCTGCCTAGTTAGGGGCCACTAGTTAAAAGCCTTAGCAGACTTCAGTATTCAAGGACAAGGGTGTTTACCAAGGTAACATGAGTATCAAGGCAAGGATGGCTAGTTTGCCATTACACATATATTAGAGTATATTTCCCTGCACCAGGTATTAGTCACATAATATGGCAGATCTCAGATAAGATCTAGATACAGTCCCTAATAATATCTGATCTTAGGATTTAGATTAGAATCTGCATCTGTGGCAGAGATCCTGTTGTGAACCTATGCAACTACCACTTTTACTGCATGTGATCGTGGGAATCCTACTCCTATTCAGGATTAACCCTATGCTAGGACTTAGCAATACTTTACGAGTTTCCTTATGGTCAGTGGTCATGTGATCAATCTCTGGATCTTCTCTAGATCTGCCCAGGATCTTCCTGATCTCAAATCTGACCATCTCCATGGATCTGACAGATCTCGGAGGTGATCTCATCTGTGGCAGAGATCCCCATCCTCATGATAACCATGACTCTACTCTTCCATTCCCCACACCTTAGTCGCAAGGCCACTGTCTTATTCTTGATCTCTGCTCCATGCTTTATCCTCTCCCCTTACATGAGTGCTCCTTTACTGCTACTGGTTACTAGGTATGCAGCACACTAGGGTAGGCCATAGCTACAATGGTCCATGTGCCTTCCCTGGGCTATATAAAGGGGCAAGTACTGGTGCTAAAGCCCTAGGCTTTATTACTTGTATTTTGGCATATACTGCTCTTCTTTGGAATACCTTCCCTTTCAGGACAGGCCCCTCAGTTGCTCAGGCACGAGTCTCTTACGAGTCCTCCTCGCAGTTTCCCCTACTCGGTTGCTCCTCTTCAGAGCCTCCATTTGAGTTCACTTCTTTGTGTTCCTCCTCCTTCATTCAGGTCTAGGTGTAGCCTCTGGTATTCCAGAGTCATAACAGATCCAGATTGGATCTCCTTAGCCTTATGATGGCCATGCCTCTTTCATATCTGAGAACCAGTATACATTCATTTTCCCACATTCTCATGATGTGGCTTCTCTTCCATTCCAATCCCTTGATCCATCAGGCCACTGCCTTACTCCTTTATATCCACTCCATGCATCTTCCTCCCCTGTATAATAGAGCCAGTTATGCTATTGATGTCCATAGATAGTATAGTCTAGGGTAGGCCTTCTGTACTTGGTCTGTGTGCATGCACTGGCAGTATATAAGGCAGAGAATACAAGCTGGGATTTTCCCAGTCTTGTTCTCTTGACCTCTTGGCTAATTATATAGGCTAGTTTCTACTAGTGCTGCTGTCTATTGGTTTATACAAGAGAAGTAGCCTCATCCTTTCTCTATTTGCCTAGTTAGGGGCCACTAGTTAAAAAGCCTCACTAGCATTTCCAGAATAGATTAGGAGCATTTACCAAGGCAGTTCAAGTCTCAAGGCAGAATGGGCAGAGTACCTGTAACAAGATCAGAAGTTATTGAAGATTGTACCTGGATCTCATCTGAGATCTGCCACATTATGTGACTTATTCCTGTACAGGGGAATACTCTAAAGAATAGAACTTAGCCTTAGTCTAGGGTTATCCTTGATAAGACTACTTATTCACATGATCATGTGCTTCTGGTTACATGACTATGCAACCACTTGCATCACATGCTAAACAGTTCTCATGGTCACATGCTAGAGACTGTCATGTTTACTAGCTGCATTATAGATTGACTACTTTGACAACTCTGTTCTTTTAAAATTACTCCAGGTAATAATTAGCCTTAAAATAAAAATTAGATGCAAAATATAGAATGGTACTGAAAGTCTCTTAGTAAAGTTTGAAGGTAAAGTGAAAATGCTGGACTTGCTAAAATAAAAGAATGCTTGCCAACTTATGGTTGCAAACAAGGACTACTCTGAGAAAGGGAGAAAACAAAGGAACATTCACTAGAACACACAGTACAAAATAATCAAATGGATTTGAGAGAGCACTAAGTGCAGATATTATATGTTATGTGCTCTGCAAATACTGACAGTCTTGTCATGTGACTGTGGGACTTGCTTGCCAAAACAAGGTTAATCCTAGGCATAGGTTTGATTCTTTATAAGGGTATTTCCCTGTGCAAGATATTAGTTACATAATATGGCAGATCTCTAAATGGGATCCAGATCTATAATGCCAATTGTTATGGATCTAAATAAACAGCAAGAGAAAACCACCTTGGAGGATGCCCAAAACTGGGGAGAAAAATAAAATGGCAGTCTAAAGGAGGCACTAGAAAACAAGGTAAACAAGTAAACAAATGCTCTAGACTAAGAAACCAGTCTATTACATGCCTAGCAAACATGACAGTTTCTGGCACATGACCATGAGAACTTCAGAGCATGTAATGTGAATGGTTGCATAGTCATGTGATCAGGAGCATATGATTGTGTGAATGAGTAGTCTTATTAAGGATAATCCTAAACTAAGGCTAAGTTCTTATATCAGAGTATTTCCCTGTACAAGATATTAGTCATGTAATATGGCAGATCTCAGATGAGATCCATGTACAGTCTCTGATGACATCTGATCTCATGATCTAGATAGAGGATCTGATCTGTGGCAGAGATCCAGATGAATCTCCTTAGCCCTGCTGCTGCCATGCTTTATTTATATCTCTGATCCTGTGCACTTCTTTTTCATTCTCCCACATTCTTATGGTATGGTCTTCTCTTCCATTTCTGTTCCTTGATCCATGAGACCACTGCCTTACTCCTCATTTCTCCTCCATACATTCTCCTTTCCTTATCTATAGCTAAGCAGTTACTGCTATTGGTGTTCATAAATAGTAGACCTTAGGGTAGGCCTTCTGTACTTGGTCTGTGTATAGACCCTGGCAATATATAAGGCAGGGAATGCAAGCTGTTTTTCCCCAGTTTTGCTCTCTTTAATCTCTTGGCTGATTATACAGGATTCTGCCTTCTGCTAGCTTCTGGTTTATATAAAGAGTAGTGGTTTCAGCTACCAAGATAGCTTGAGTATCATGAATAGAACAGGAGATCCCATTATGCAGTCTATGTCCTTACTTCCTTATATATTGCTACAAAATATGCATGGACCAGCCCATGGGGAGTATATGAGGTAGCTGGTATACAGAGAACAATGCTAAATAAGAAAATAGGGCAAAGAAAAACTAAATAGGAACCAATGTCAAATAGAGAGTAAATAGTAAAAGAAAGCAAGGCAAAGGTAAGATATAACATTAAAGAGCTAGATCATAACATTAAAGAAAGTTTAGGCTACAATAAGGTAAAAGGCTATGCTATATAAGGTTCAAAGGCTAGATCAGGCTAGTAGTAAAGAGAACTTAGCTTAGAGTAAAAATGAAAAATAGCCCCTAGCTAAGTAGTGTCAGTATATAACACCAATAATATCTAATCTCTCAATCTAGATTAGAATCTGATCTGTGGCAGAGATTCAGATGAGATCTCCTTAGCCTTAGAGTGGCCAGGTCTTATTCATCTCTGCCTTATCTGTGTGCTTTCCTTTTATTCTCCCACATTCTTATAATATAGTTTTTTCTTTTACTTTTCTTGATCCATAAGATGACTGCCTCACTTCTACCCTCCACCCTATGCTTTTTTATTTATCAGCATATGTACTTACTGCTATTGATAATTCTAGATAGTGTTATGTGCTCAGCAAACACTAATGGTTTCTTTATGTGACTGTAAGACTTGCCTGCCTTACAAGAATAAACCCTAGGCTTAGATTTGATTTATTGTTCAGAGTTATCCTCACTTATGGGTTAGTTATGAGATATGGCTGGATTTCAGATGAGATCTTAGATCAATACCAATGATATCTGATCTAACAGATCTAGATTAGAATTGTATCTGTGGCAGAGATCTAGATAGATCTCCTTGGCCTTATGATTTCCATGCCTCATTCATTAACTGCTTACCCTAAGCATCTCTTTCATTCTCCCACATTCTCATAATGTGGTTCTCTTCTATCTCCCTTAATTTATGAGGCCACTGCCTCACTCTTACATATTGCCCTATGCCCTATTCCTATATATAGTAGATATGAGCAGTTACTGCTGAAATGGGCTCTTCCCGTTACTCTTTGATACTTGAAGCTTCCTTGGTGGATGCTCCTAATCTATCCTTGATAACTGCTGAGGCTTTTGTACTAGTGGCCTCGAACTAGGCAAGTAGAGAAAGGATGTGAGACCACTACTCTTGTGTAAACCAGTAGCCAGCAGTTCTGAGAGTTCAGACTGTATAACCAGCTAAGAGGTCAAGAGAGCAAGACTGAGGAAACCTTAGCTTGCACCTCCTGCCTTATATATTGTCAGGGGTCTGCGCACAGACCATGTACAGAAGGTCTACCCTAAAGATGCTATCTGTGGACACCAATA
>JBBPJW010000808.1:0-20553 GCA_038088935.1 Pulveroboletus aff. viridisquamosus
TCTCTGCCACAGATCAGATCCTAATCTAGATCAAGAGATCAGATATCATCAGAGGGATCTGGATCTCATCTGAGATCTGCCACATCATGTGACCAATACCTTGTGCAAGGGAATACTCTGAATAAAGAACTTAGCCTTAGCCTAGGGTTTGCCTTATCAGGCAACTCATTCGCACGATCACATGCAACTGATCACATGACCAGCGCATCTCGTGCTCTACAGTTCCCATGGTCACATGAGACCATCGTGTTAGGCTGGAGCCATAACAATATCTAGATAAAAGAGTAAGAGAAGGAACATGAAAAGGAAATCTCAAAGGAGGCTCTGGAGAGGAGAAATTAAGGAGAAATTGATAAAGGAGGACTTGGAAGAGACTTGTGCTCATGTAACTATGGGCCTATCCTTGAAAGGGTTGGAATTCAAAGAAATGCTTTAAAGCAAAGTACAGAGTGATCGAGTCTGAAGAGACTTAACTACCCATACCTGCCCCTTATATATGGCCCAGGGTGGTATATGAACCATATATACTAAGCCTACCCTAGACTACTACTATCTATGGATACCAATAGCAGTAAGGACACACTATTAAATAAAAGAGGGAAAGGCATGGAGCAGATATGAGGAATAAGGCAGTGATCTCATGGATTAAGGGTAAATAATGGAAGAGAAGAGAAGACTCATAATGGAAGATCAGGGTAGAATATGAGAATGGAGATCTCTGTTACAGATGAGATTATAGATGTAGATCTCAGATCTGTCAGATCCAAGGAGATAAAACTAGATCTGTGATAGGGAAGATCTAGGGCAGATTCTGGGAAGATATCAGATCCTAAGGTCATGTAACCACTGACCATAAGGTACTTGTAAAATAGTTAGACCCCAGGCAAGGGTTACCTGAAAAGGAGTATGTCTCCCATGATCACATGATGTGAAAATGGTGGTTGCACAAAATGCATAACAAAACCCAAACCCAAATCTAGGGTTATTCTCATTTAGATAAGAGAATTTCACAATTATATAACAAGATTATTAGTGTTCTTCTATGCACATAATATATGAGGTGCAAAGGCTAGACCAGGCTAGACCTAACTGAAACGGATGACTATCCGTTGTCTCGATACTCGAACTCTCCTTGGTGGACGCTCCTTCACTGAACTATCTTGTGTAGCTTTTGTGCTAGTTGCTACAAACTAGGCGACCTTGGATGAGACCCTGGGCTCTTGTATAAACCTGGTCGCCAGACAGCAAGCAAGAGCTGCAAGTGGATTCCCGATCTTGGGAACGGACGAGAGATCACTGCTGTAGATCTAGCTGAAAGGTCAAGAGAGCAAGACTGGGGAAACCCCAGCTTGCACCCCCTGCCTTATATATTGGCAGTCATGGTGCACGGACCATGTACAGGAGGTGTCTACCCTAAAGTGCTATCTATGTAAACCAATAGCTAAAGGGGCTCAGTGACTCAGCATATTAAATAAGGATGGAGGAGGCATGGATCGGAGATAAGGAATGAGGCAGTGGCCTCGCGAATAAGGGATGGAGAATGGAAGAGAAGCACAGCCCTGAGTGGTGCGGCTACCTGGTGGTCGAGGAGATCCCATCTGGATCTCTGCCACAGATCAGATCCTAATCTGAAGATCAGATATCATCGGACAGATCCAGATTTCATCTAGAGATCTGCCACATCATGACTAAGCGTGCTTGTAAGGAATACTCTGATAAAGGGAATGGACTTAGACCATAGTCTAGGGTTTGCCTTCTATGGCATCTCGTTCGCACGATCACGTGCAACTGATCATGTGACCAGTGCATCACATGCTCCAAGGCTCTCACGGTCACGTGCAGACCGTCATGTTAGGCTGAAGCCGTAACACTAACTTTATGGTATGATAAGATAAGAGATAAGATAAGATCAAAGAAAGTGGTTAAAGACAGTAAATAGTAAAAAAAACTTAGCTTAGAGTACGAATAAAAAATAGTCCCTAGTTAAGTAGTGCCAGTATATAATACATATCAGATCATGTGTGAATGTCAACAAATAAAGACATGATAGAGAAGTTTTTAAGCCTTTTACTAAAGCTTTAACCATTTTATAGACTTATAACCAACTACAACTCTGACACTTACTTTAATTACATACTAAATGAAGTTATATAAGCCTATGGCCTTCAGGGGTTCCAGCCTTAAAAGGGGAATACTATTATATTCTGGGCCACCATGTCCACTCTATAATATCTTTAATGCAACTTTAATTAAAGATTACTCTTAAGCTATATGCTGGCAATTTTCTGTTTACCTTATTCTCTGTCTATCTAATAATACTTACAAATTTCTTATATATACTTCCATATTCTTCTAACATAACTCTGTAGTTTGTCTGGCCTTACTTTCTGTTTCTTGCCCTTCTTTTCTATTCTCTGTCATTCTTTAGTTTTATCTTTTAGTTTTATCCTAACATAATATTGTCAGTATCATATCTAATATCTGCTTTTACTTCTGCAACAACTTCTGTCTTATCTTCTTTCTCTTGTTAGATAATTTGCTTCTCCATGGTATAAGTACTATGGCTCTGTATCTTGTACTTTAGTTTGAATATCAACATAAATTAGTGTTCTCTTCCTCTGTCTTTAACTTCTCTTTCAACCTTGTAAGCAGGCCATATGTTCTTATCCCTCTGAATTCAAGTTTCTACAACTTACTTCAACCCTTTGATCCCCTCCAAAATTCAAGGCACTAAAACTAGTGCAAAGATGTATCACATATAGTAAAGCCAAACCCTGCTAGACTACTATTCCAGAGAGTTCTGGAGTAGATTCAGAGTATGCCTGTATTTAACAACATAACATTAGAAAAAGTCTAGGCTATAATAAAATAAAATGCTATGCTACATAAGGTACAAAGACTAGCCCAGGCTAGACCCACCCACATGGCATGATAAGATATAAAATAAAATAAGAACAAAGAAAGTGGTCAAAAGTAGTAAATAGAAATAGTAAAAATAACTCCTTGATAAGTAGTACTAGTGTATAATATCTAGTGAATGAAGTGAAAATGAATGTTAATATGCTTGATACTATTAAAATCAGGATATACTTCAGATCTGATATAAGAAACTACCCATTGACTTGCACTTAGTGTACCTTGGTGAATACTCCTGACTTGTGCTTGAACTACTGGTAAGGCTTTTGGACCAGTGGCCCCTAACTAGGCTATAGAGAGAGAGAAAACACTAAAGACCTGTATAAGACTGAAGTGCAGGTGACAACAGTGAAGCTGGATAAGCCTCTTTCTAAAGGCCAGACATATAAATTTGGGATAAAGGTCAAGAGAGCAAGACTGGGGAAAATCCAGCTTGCACTCCCTACCTTATATATTGCCAGTGCTAGTGCATAGACCAAGTATAGGGAGGCTACCCTAAACTACTGCTATTTATGGCCATTAATGGTAGTAAGTACTCAACCTATATATAGTAAGGATAGAGCATGGGGTATGACTAAGAAGTAAGGCAGTGGCCTCATGGATCAAGGAACTATAATGGAATAGAAGCCATATCATGAGAATATGGCAGAATAAAAGAAAAGTGCATAGAAAAAAAAAGATATAAATAAGACATAACTACTATATGATCAAGGAGATTTATTAGATCTCTGCCACACATCAGATCCTAATTTAGATCCATATATCAGATATTATTAGGGACTGTACCTGGATCTCATCTGAAATCTACCATATTATGTAACCATTACCTATGCAAGAAAATACTCTGAATATTAGAACTTAGCCTTAGCCCTAGAATTTCCTTGAATAGGAAGCTCATTCACACAATCACATGCTCTTAAGTCACATGACTGCTGTTATGTACCCAAAGAGTGCTTCCTAAATCAAACCAAACCAGTAAGTGGTCAGGAATAATAACAATAACAAGTGGGCTTTTAACACTAGAGCTCCAAAATAGGCAAAGAAAAGGACTGAGCCTTGACCCATATAGGGTACAAGCCACACCTGTAACAGCAGAAGCTGTAATAACAGAAGTGGTTAAGACTGGGTTGCCCCAAGTCTTGCTCTATCCCTTGTATATTAGTTCCAGATGTGCACAGATCAGGTATATGAATGGTAACTACCATCTATGAACCAATAGCAGTAAGTATGCAGAGGATAGGAGTAAGGCAGTTGCCTCATAGATCAAGGTTTTAAAAAGAGAGCCACATCCATGAAAATATGGGAGAATAGAAAGGAAGTATACAGCAAAGGCAGACATAAACACAGCCAGGCAGCCATAAAGCTGTAGAGATCTTCTTCTAGATCTCCCATTGATCAATCCTAATCTAGATCTGTTAGATCAGATATCATTGATATTAATCTAGATCTCATCTAAAATCTGCCATATTATATGATCAATACTTATATATGGAAAACTCTGAATAAGATCAAGCTCAAACCTAGGGTTATTCTTGTTTTGGCATAAAAGTCTCATAATCACATGATAGAACTGTCAGTGTTCTGCTGGGCATATAACAACTGCAACAAAATCATATCACATGCTCAATAGTTCCTATGGTCACATGCTAGAGACTGTCATGTTTGCTAGATACATAACAAGATCTACTTTAGAATGCTCTAAAGTAATGATTAAACAGGGCTTGGCTTTACCTCATGTAATATGCCTTTGCACTAGTTCTAGTACCCTGAATTTCTAAAGAGGTTGGAAAGGGAATTGAAGGGTTGGAGTAAGTTATAGAAACTTGGATTCAGAGGTAAGAGGCATGGCACCTGCTTATGAGGTCAAGCAAGAATTCAGAACAAAAGAAGGAAGTACTAAGTTATGTTGATATTTAAATTAAGATACAAGATGCAAAGCTACAGTACTTATATCTTGGAGGAGCAGATTATCTAAGAAGAAAAGGAGATAAGACAGAAGTTATCTCAGAAGTAAAGGCAGGGGCCAATGTATCCCAACTATGAATGAAGATATCAGACATAATGCTGACAATATTGTGTCAAAATGAAACTGAAGGGTAATAGGAACAGATGAGAAGAAAACAGGGAACAGGAACAAGAAGAGAGAATGGAATAAATATGGAGTATATTAAAATAGTATGGAGTTAATGTATACAAAGTTTTAAGTATTATTAGATAGCAAGAGAATAAAGGGAAAGAAAACTAGATAGTGTTATGGCTTCAGCCTAACATGCAGTCACACGTGATTGTGAGAGTTCTCCAGTAGCATGTGATTCAGGTCATGTGACCAAGAGCACATGATTGTGTGAAGGAGCAGCCTTATAAGGTTAAGCCCTAGGCTAAGGTTAGTAGTCCTCTTACGAGTATTCCCCGGCACTTGTGAGGTCACATGACTGTGGCCAGATCTCAGATGAGATCTTAGATCTGTCCAATGATATCTCTAACAGAGATTAGGATCTGATCTGTGGCAGAGATCTAAATAGATCTCCTTGGCCTCCAGGCAGCCATGCCTCTTTTATAAGATCAGGGCAGTGCTTCCCTTCCATTCTCCCACATCCTCATGGTGTGGTTCCTCTTCTCCA
This sequence comes from Pulveroboletus aff. viridisquamosus, assembly GCA_038088935.1. Classification (NCBI taxonomy): domain Eukaryota; kingdom Fungi; phylum Basidiomycota; class Agaricomycetes; order Boletales; family Boletaceae; genus Pulveroboletus; species Pulveroboletus aff. viridisquamosus. Next base: position 5,538 of record JBBPJW010000808.1, read on the forward strand.
TCCTGTATCCATGAGGCCCTTGCCTCACCCATCACATACAATCCATGCCCCTTCCTTATCTATTACAAGAGCTGAGCTACTTAAGCTATTGGTTTACATAGATAGCTAGCATTAGAGTAGGCTCCCTGTACTTGGTCCGTGTGAGGGACCCAGCAATATATAAGGCAGGGAGTGGTGAGCTGAGGTTTCCTCAGTCTCACTCTCTTGTCTTTTAGCTGAGATTATACAAGAGATCTCTACGATCTCCCGGCTGTCCCTCTTTAGGGATCCCCCTAAGCTCTCTAGGGTTGTGCTGGCTCCGACTCTCTCTATTGCCTAGTTCGGGGCCACTAGCTTAAAAGCCCTAGCAGCTATTTAGGAAGGCACTCACCAAGAAGGAGTATCCAAGGACTATGGGGAGTTACCCATAACAGATAGCATGTAGCTTTCTTAGTATAAAAGCAACTGAAGTTACATTAGAGATGGAATGGAGTTGGCTTGATGGCACAGAATATGATGCATGCCAGGATTGTTGGCAAAGTGCAAGATAGTGGTAATGGCATATAATATGTCAGGCTGGATTCCAAGGGCCACTTATTTACATATATAAAAGAACCAATAGCTTTGCACTATGGGATGTGCTGCATGGTTGCATATTCAGTGCTGGTTGAGGAAGTTCAGTGCTGGTTGAGGAAGACTATTATAGTCTTGACTAAACAACAAGAGCAACAAAAAGAGAAAACAAGAACAAAACACTAAAAATTTCTAAAATAAGGCTAGGCAGGAAGAAAAGGCAAACTCAGAGAGGTTAAAAACTAAAGAAATCCTACTAAACAGTTAAAAGAGGCCAATGTTACAAGCAAGTCTAAAGAGACTTGACTTACTTGAATACTCTATTATAACTACTGTAAACAATCCAATACATAGTAGATATAGTAAATTAATAAGAATAAAGAAAGATCAATAATAAGGGAAAAAGTAGTGCAAAATATAACAGAAATTGAGTGGTGGTTAATTTTTTTGAGATTCTATGGGCATGGAAAAAGGTTTAAGTTCATCAAAGCTAAAACAACAGATAATAGAGTCAAAGTAGAAACACTGGGAAAGAAATATGATGCAAGTGTTGTGGTTATGCATAATTTTGATTCTCAGAAGCCAGTGAAGTTTGCTGAGGTCTGTGATTTCAATAAACCAGCAAATTTGTGCCAGATCATATAGTCAAGAAAAAAAAAAAAAAAAACACAACACAACATCCACTGCAAGTATTTCTTTGGCTATATCCTTCCCCTTAAAGGTGGCAGGATATTAAAACCAGGGTCCTTAGATACTAGATGGAACTCTAGAACTTAGAGTTCTAGAGAAGAAAAACTTCAGAAGCAAACTCTGGGGATTTTCAAGAGAGTCTGGAGATTTTTAAAAAAAGGGTCAAGAAGAGTTTTCCTGGATTAAATGGGACTTGACTTCATCTTATGTGGTATGTCCTTGCACAACTTGATATCCTGATTTACAGAGAGATTAAAGATAAAGAAAAAAGTGGTCTTATGGCTCAATATAAGAGACAGGCAAAACAAGAAGCATCAAGCCTAGTTATAATAAGAGTATATCCCTAAAATTTCCTTAGGATAAGACCTGGAGATACTCCAGAGTAAACCAGAGGATCAGAAGATAAGCTGGAAAGCTTGGTTAGTATTGCAGGCACTTCTGCAACTTGTACTTGGAATATCTGTTATGTGCTTAGCAAATACTGATGGTTTACTTATGTGACTGTGGAACTTACCTGCCTTATAAGAATAAACTCTAGGCTTAGGTTTGATTTATTGTATCAGAGTATTTCTTACTTATGGGTTAATTACATGATATGGCAGATCTCAGATGAGATCTTAGATTAATACCAATGACATCTGATCTCAAGGATCTAGATAGATCTCCTTAGCCTTATGATTGCCATGCCTGATTCATATCCATTGACCCTGAGTACTTCTATTCTCCCACATCCTCATGGTTGTGATTCTCTTTCATATCCCTTGATCCATAAGGCCACTGCCTTATTTCTAACTCATATGCTCTATGCTCTATTTCCTATTTAAGAAGGTACAAGTGATTAGTGCTATTGGTTTACATAGATAGTAGATTACTCATCCTGTGTATGAGGCTATGCCTCCTGACAATATATATATAGGGTGGGCAAGACCTGGAGTCTCTTCAGTCTTGATTACTTTGTTGATTTGCCACTTTTAGTACTTTAGCTCTACATTGTGGAGTTAACCTGAGTTCTCTAGTCCTTCTTCTTTCTTCCTTTCAAGATTCACAAGGTGTCACATCCCACACTTCATCATGCACCTGCCATGCTCATACAAAACCTGTGCTATTCTTAGGACCAACCTTTCTGGCTCTCTATTCCCACTCTGCTCCCATTTCAGGTTCATCCCTGTTTCATTCCCAGTACTCACTACCTTAGTATTCACTCTGTCTTCTCCAGACCACTCCACTCTACTTCTGCACTGTCACCTGCCCCAAGTTATCTTCATCACCATCCCTGTTTCTGTTTCTGTTTCTGTTTCTCCCTCCCTATCTTCACTTCCTCTTGTTACCTCTCAGTTTCAGCTTGACAATATTGGACATTGTCCTTTCTGACACCTCCATTTGTCTCTTAGATACTTAGATACTGTCAACACTGTCATATCCCATGCCTTTCATGCCCATTCCCACTTTCTCTGGTGCAACTCCAGTTGATCCTAAGTTACATACACTCTAGTCCCTTCTTTTCTGCTACTATACCTACAACTTTGCATGCACTGAACTCTGCTTCATTCTGATACTATTCCATAGTTACTCCAATATTTCCTCCTGTTTCTGTTCCTTGTCCCATTTCTTCTCCCTGCCACCCTTCAGTTTTAGTATGACAAGATTGGACATTGCCCTACTTGACATCTCCATTCATATCTTAGTTATTTAGACACCTGCTTCACTTCTGAGTTAACATCTGTCTCATTTTGCTACACTTAGTCAGTTCCTGCTCCCCTAAGATATAAGTATGATAGCTCTGTATCCTGTACATCAGTTTGAATATTGACAAAAGCACCCTCACATCTGTGTCAGTTCATCCTTACTCTAAATGAGCCTTTGGATACCCTCTGACCCTCTGGGGTAACTCTGGAGTTTCCTGCATTATAGTTGATTTGACTTTATATTGCCTTGGCCACCTAAGTCAAAGTCCCTGACCATTTCAACCCTCTAGCTCTGCTGGAGATCACAACTAGCCTAATAGCTACCTTCAATGAGTCTAGATGACTCTGCTCCTTAAGACTGGACTTGACATCTCTTGTCTTGTCTGTCTCTCTTGTTAAGCTCTAAGCAAGCTCTCCTCTGAATCTCCAGTAGTCCACAAATTGGGACACTGAGGCTATGCAAGGGTGCACCACATAAGGTGAAGCCAAGTCCCACCCAACACTGTCAAACTCCACCGCATCTGCTCTATCAAGCAAGAAAGGTAACCTCCACTAACTGACTGCCCAACAACTTCAGAAACCTCCGGACTTGTCTGGAGTACTCCAGAGAGCCTTGACAGCCCTTGCTATAAGCTTTGACAGTTTGATGAGTTTTAAGAAACATTTTAACACAAGTCTAGTTTGGAGCTCTAGTCTTAAAAGACCTCTTGTTATTTTTAGTTGCCTGTTATTTACTGGTGTCTGCATAGTATTTAGATCACACTCTTGGAGTGCATAACAATACCTTGATGGATGATTCCAACTTATGTTTTTGAACTACTGGAGAGGATTTTGTATGATGGCCCCAACTAGGCTAAATGAAAGGATACACCAGAGATCTATAGAAGGCCAGAGGCACAGATACAATGATAGAGCTGCTGGAAAAGTCTCTTATTCTAAAGGCCAGTGAAAACTAATATAAGGGACAAGAGAGCAAGGCTAGGAAAATCCCAGCTTGCACTCCCTGCCTTATATATTGCCAATGCCAGTATATGGACCAAATACAGGAAGGCTACTCTAAACTACTGCTATATATGGCCACCAATTGCAGTAAGTACTTATCCTATAAATAGTAAAAAAGAACATAGAGCATAAGTAAGGAGTGAGGCAGTGGCCTTGTGAATCAAGGAATAAGTATGGAAGAGAAAACCACACTATGAAAATGTGGAAGAATGTAAAGGAAGTACACAGGGAAGATGGAGATGAATAAGGCATGGCTACTGCATGGCCAAGAAGATTCATTAGATTTCTGCCACAGATCAGCTCCTAATTTAGATTCATAGATCAGATATCATTGGGGACTGTACCTGGATCTCATCTGAGATCTACCACATCATGTGACCAACACCTGTGCAGAGAAATACTCTGAATATATGGACTTAGCCATAGTCTAGAGTTTTCTTGAATAGAAAGCTTGTTTGTATGATTACATGCTCTCAAGTTATATAACTGCAACTAGATTGCATCACATGCTTAACAGTTCCCATGGTCACATGTTGGAGACCATTATGTTCACTAGACATATAATAGTTAGAGTAAGAATAAAGTTAAAATGGGGATATTTTTGTCAATATTCAAACTAAGGTATTACATATAGGAATCACAGTACTTATAATTTTAGAGTAGCAAAAAGTCCAAGAGAGAAAAAAAAATAAGACTGGAGTTGTCTTAGAAGTCAGGGCAGATGTTAAATTATCTTAAAGATAAATGAAAATGCCAGAAATAACAGTATCAAGTCATGTCAGACTGGAACTAAAAGATGGCAGGAAGAGGTAAAGAAAAATGAGGAACAGGAAAAAAGCAAGAGCAGAAGAAAACATAGAGTTGTAATAAAAATGTTTGAAGAGGTAAAGTAAAACTTTAGAATACTATGTAGTTAAATAAAGCAGAGATGAATCTGAGTTGAAGTAACATGGAAAGACATTGAAGAGTTAAAGTAGCCTATAAGGGCAACACACAGAAGGGAGTATAGCTGCAACTAGAGTTGGGGAATAATAGTAGAGGAACTGAAGGTGTATCAGGAGTATTAGAGAGCTAGATTAGCTTGCTAATAAGTGCTAGGATGCAAATACCAAGGTTTAGCTGGGGCAGATTTAGACTCAGAATATGACATAGAGCTGCTATTGGATTCTGGCTTAGTGTAAGTCACTTCATTTATGGAATATGGGAGCTAAACACTATAAGATGATATAAAGTTAATAGCCTTGCTGTGAAGGATGTTAATATATTGAAAGAATTAGTAAATGTATTTAGGGCAAAATAGAGTGACAGGGGCTTGATATAAAGGTGATGTTTGCATAAAGATAGCAAATATGCCTTGTGAGGCTGATGGTGGTGGCTATACTGTGATAACATGAAGTATAGTGGCACTAGAGCAAGATAGGGCAATAGAGGCTCAATCTGTGTTATGTATCTTGCACAACCACCACTTTTATATCATGTGATTATGGGAGATATACTCCTTTTCAGGTAACCCTAACTTGGGGTTTGAATATTTATAAGTATCTTCATGGTCAGTGGTCATGTGACATGGAATCTGGGATCTTTCCAGGATCTGCCCTAGATCTTCCCTATTAAGATCTGAATATATCTTCATAAATCTGATAGATTTTGGATCTATATCTATGATCCCATTATATCTATGGCAGAGATCTCCATTCTTATGTTCTACCCTGATCTTCCATTACAAGTTTTTTCTTCTCTTCCATTTCAATCTCTTGATATGCAAGATTACTGCCTTATTTTTTCATAACCAACCCATGCCTTTTCCTTTCTTATTTAATAGTGTGCTTTTACTGCTAGTGGTGTCCATAGCTAGTAGATAGTCTAGGATAGGCTTAGTATAGTTGGTCCATGTGCCACCCTGGGCCATATATAAGAGGCAGATATGGATAGTCAAGTCTCTTCAGACTTAATTACTTCATACTTTGCAGTTTGCACTTCTTTGGATTCCTACCCTTTTAGGATTGGGCCCATAGTTGCATGGGCACAAGTCTCTTCCAGGTCCTTCTTCATTGATTCCTCCTTAGCTACTCTTCTCTAGAGCCTTCTTTAGATTTTTCTTTCATGTTTCTTCTCTTGCTTTTTGTCTAGATTTAGCCTCTGGAATCCAGAGTCATAATAATCTGGAGGTAATGTCTAAACAGGAATAGTTAATATGCTATTACAGTTTCTTTTGTTATTTAGTATTTCTTCTTATTTTTTTTTTTCTTATACTATTACTATTATAATGTTTTTTTATTTTTACCATCTTTTTACTTTTCCTTTGACTCTTCACAAGTCAAATCATGTGACTCTATAAATCCTTTACTCTTTACATTCTTCACCACTTTACTATTTTATCTCTTCACATATTATGATCTAGCCTGGGCTAGTGTTATATTTCATATTCTGGACCTGATTTCAATCTAGCTTGCATCTGTTCTCATACCTATACATACCATGTAGTTCTCCACTATCTTCTGCTTTCATTTCCATTTTCTTTGTTTTTGTTACTTAACTTACCTTAGCATCTCTGGTTTCTCCAAATCATTCTGCTATAACTCCATACCTAGTTTTGCTCTCATCTCTTGTTCCTGTTTCATGTTTCTTCTGGTTTTCCTCTGTTATCATTCAGTTTCAGTCTAACATTATTAGACATTGTCTTCTCTGACATCTTTATTTGTATTCAGGTTATATTAACACCTGCCTTTCATCTAAGACAACTTTCTTTTCCTCTTCTTACTTAGATATTTTTACTACTTCAGAACTATAAGTACTGTAACTCCTGTAAGGTACTGTAGTTTGAATATCAATAAAAATACCCCTTGTCTGAACTTTATTCTCACTCTGACCAAGCTTCTAAGCTTACTCTCTGACTCTTTAGGTTACTCTAGAGTAACTCTAGGCCTTAATGGAATTCTTGAGGAAATCCTAAGGGACTTGTTCTCATTATAACTAGACTTGATGCTTCTTATTGTTATAATCACTTTTTACTTTTTCCATCACGTGACCGTGGGACACCTTTTACTTTTTCACCTTTTCACTTCTTCATCTCTTCACATCTTCACATTGTCACATCTTCACATTTCACTCTTTCACACTTTCACTCTTTTCACATGTCACAGCCTAGACCATGACATCATGCCTGGCAGCTTCCTCATGGAACTGCTAAGGTACTCGCTCCCTTATTGCCATTGGTCAGCTGACTGTAGCATACTTAGGGCCGGATCCATTTACATGGTCCGTGCACATCACTGTAGCATATATAAGGAGGCTGGCCCAAGCTGGGTTTCCCCAGTCTTGTGCACTTGAGCCTTGCACTTTATACAAGTCCTTGACCCTTCTCTTATTTCCTCTTGCCTAGTTCCACTGGGGTCTAGTTAAAACCCAGTCTTTTGAGTTAGTAGCGATCACTAGGACAAGTCATCAGTTCTCAGCAATGGTTCAGTATCAGCCGTTTCAAATAGCAGTAAGGGCACACTATTAAATAAGAGAGGAAAAGGCATGGAGCAGATATGAAGAAGTGAGGCAGTTGCCTCATGGATCAAGGAATAGAATGGAAGAGAAAGAAAGACTTGTAATAGAAGATCAGGGTAAACATAAGGACAGGAATCTCTGCCACAGATATGAGAAGATTATAGATATAGATCTGAGATCTGTCAGATCCATGGAGATACATCTAGATCCTTGATAGAGAAGATCCAGGGCATATTTTGGGAAGATCCCAGATTCCATGTCACATGACCACTAACTATAAAGGTACTCATAAAGTAGTTAACCCCAAGTTAGGGTTATCTGAAAAAAAGTATGTCTTCCATGATCACATAATGTAAAAGTGGTGGTTGCACAAAATGCACAACATTTAGACTGGAAAAACCCCAAGTCCTCATTACCCTATATATATATTGCCAAAGAGCATAGCTCTCATATATAGAATAACTAACTACTTATTTATGGCCATTAATAATAGTAAGTGCTCTTGCTAATAAATAAGAAGGCATAGGGTGAAGGGCAGGAATAAGGCAATGGCCTTGTGAATCAAGGAATAAAGAAAAGTACCACATTATGAGAATATGAGAGAATGGAAGAGAAGCATATAGCACTGGTGGATATAAATATGTCCAGGTAGCCATAAGGCTATTGAGATTCCCATCTGGATCTCTGCCACAAATCAATCCTAATCTAGATTTTATCTGAGATCTGCCACATCATGTTACCAATACCACAACATAGGGAAACTCTGAATAAAGAACCAAATTCAAATCTAGGATTATTCTTGTTTTGGCAATGAAGTCTTATGATTACATGATAAGATTATTAGTGTTCTGCTAAGTGCATAACATTAGTCTCTACCTGGGTCTAGCATAACAAAAGAAGTAGTATATCTACTTGCAGCTATCATTGCTATAGTTCTGTCAATATTTTATCCAAGATCCCCTTATTTTTTGACACTTTCTGGGGAGAGCCAAGATCTCAATCTGTGAAGAACCCTTTAGAATCTTCTATAACAGAAGAAAACCCTAGTTACTACCTTAGCACTTTAAAAGAAGATCTTTAAGATCTTTTCTTGCTCTTTGTTAAAGATCAAGAACAAGATTATTGTTATAATTATTTTTCACTTTTCATATCACATGACCATGGGACACTTTTACCTTTCACATCTTCACACTTTCACACCTTCACACTTTTCACTCTTCACAGTTCTAGAACTTTCCAGACCATGACACAATTACCTGGCAGTTACCATAAGGAACTGCTAAGGTACTTGCTCTTTTATTGCCATTGGTCTGCTTACTGTAGCTATAGTTAGGGCTGGGCTAATTACATGGTCCGTGAACATTTCTGTATCATATATAAAGGGCTGATGCAAGCTGGAATCCCCCAGTCTTGTGCACTTGAGCTCTAGGGCTTTATACAAGGCATTTGACTCTTTCTCTTATTCCTTTTGCCTAGTTCTCTGTGATCTAGTTCAAACCACAGCTCTTTAGGAAAGGCATCCACTGGATAGCATGAGACTTGAGGTTAGGATGGCTGCTTGCCATTTCAATTATGCCTTAGCACATGAGTTCTCTTCTTCTCTACAGATTCCTTGAGTATCCACTGTTATGCACTTAGCAAAACACTAACAGTCTTGTTACATGACTGTGGAAGTTACTTGCCTAAACAAGGTTAACTCTAGGCAAAGATTTGATTATATTCAGAGCATTTTCCAATGTCAGATAATGGTCATGTGATATGGCAGATCTCAAGAAAAGATCTAGATTGATGCTAATAATATCTGATCTATGGCAGAGATCCAAATAGAATCTCCTTGGCCTTATATGTTATGCACTGTAAGATTATGATGTCAAGTGCCCAAGGAAGAGAAGAAAAGAGGACTTTGAGTTAACACAAGTCTATTACAAGTGCTTAAAGCTGAAGGCTTTGAAATGCTAAGGCTACAGTTTATATAGCTACAGGTAATGCACATAAACCAAGTCCCTAATGGGAATATTCCCATACATGTAGCATGGGGATCAAAAAGAAGAGAAGCCTGCCTGGGAATTGTTATGGGTACTCCCCATATCCTTGATTCTTCACTGACACCTTAATGAGCATCTTCCTCACTACTGCTAGGGCTTTTATACTAGTGGCCCCGAACTAGGCTGAGAGAGAGTCAGAGCCTAACCCTAGAGAGCTCAGGGGGATCCCTTAAGAGGGACAGCTGGGAGATCATAGAGATCTCTTGTATAATCTTCTAAGAGACAAGAGAGTAAGACTGAGGAGACCTCAGCTTACTACTCCCTGCCTTTATACTATTGGCATCCATGCATGGACCAAGTACAGGGAGCCTACCCTAGACTACACTACTTATGGAGCACCAGTAGCATAAGTAGCTCTGCTCTTCATAATAGATAGGGAGAGGGCATGGATCGTGTGTGATGGGTAAGGCAAGGGCCTCATGGATATAGGATGGAGAAGAGAAGCCACACCATGAGGATGTGAGAGAATGGAAGGGAAGACACTGCCCTTGATCTATGAGAGTAGCATGGCCGCCTTGAGGCCAAGGAGATCCCATCTGGATCTCTGCCACAGATCAGATCCTAATCTCCATTAGAGATATTATCAGACCAATCTAAGATCTCATCTGAGATCCAGCCACAGTCACGTGACCTCGCAAGTGCCAGGGAATACTTGTATAAGGACTACTAACCTTTGAAGTGGGAGCTTCCCACTACTCCTTGATACTCAAGTCAACCTTGGTGGACGCTCCTATCCTGTCTTGATAACTGAGTAGGGCTTTTGGTCTAGTGGCCCCTAACTAGGTGATGAAGAGAATGGATGAGATCCTGGGCCCTTGTGTAAACCAATAGCCAGCAGTGCTGAATAGATCAGACTGTATAACCAGCCAAGAGGTCAAGAAAGCAAGACTGGGAAAACCCCAGCTTGTACCCCCTGCCTTATATATTGTCAATCATGGTGCACAGATCATATACAGAGGATCTACTCTAAAGAGTGCTATCTGTGGACACCAATAGCATAAGTAGCTCCTGCCTCTAAATAGATATAGTAGGAATGCATGGGGCGTGAGGTAGGAGTGAGGCAGTGGCCTCATGGATCAAGGGAAGGGAAATGGAAGAGAAGCACTAGTCCCTGAAGAGGTGTGGCTGCCTGGTGGTCAAGGAGATCCCATCTGGGTCTCTGCCACAGATCAGATCCTAATCTAGATCATAAGATCAGATATCATTGGATAGATCCAGATCTCATCTAGGGATCTGCCACATTATGTGACTGTTATTGTGCTTAAAGGAATACTCTGATATAAGGGAATGGACTTAGACCTTAGCCTAGGGTTTGCCTTATATGGCAACTCGTTTGCATGGTCACATGCAACTGATCATGTGACCAGCGCATCTCATGCTCCACAGTTCCCATGGTCACATGATACTGTCATGTTAGGCTTGAGCCATAACAACCTTAGCCTAGGGCTTAACCTTATAAGACTGCTCCTTCACACGATCACGTGCTCTTGGTCACATGACCCACATCACATGCTACTGGAGAACTCTCACGATCACGTGTGACCATGTGTTAGGCTGGAGCTGTAACAGGAATCATTAAGGGTCCAGCTTCTAAAATGGAAACAAAGTAACAGAAATAAAAAGAAGTGGTAAGGATCAAAGCATGAGGCTAACCCTATACCCTGGATCACATAACCCATCACATAACTTGATAAGATAAAGATTAGATAACCACATAAGTAAAATAAGATAAAGTCATGTAATTAGAAAAGAAAAGAAAAGAAAAGAAAAAAGAGCATTATAACATTATAGTTGCTGGGCCTTATTCATATCCACTATTTCTGCATTTTCCCTTTTATTCTCCCACATCTTTATTAAAATGGAACTCTATTCATTGAACTTGTGACTTGAACATCTGGTAGATGCTTCTGGAACTAAACTGCTAAAAGAACTTTTAAGCTAGTGGCTCTGAACTAGGCAAAGAGAGAAGGTTAAGACCACTACTTTTGTATAAACTAGAGCCAGCAGATGCTATATAAGGAACCATTGAAGGGGATCCCAGCTATCTGTATAACCAGCTAATAGTCAAGAGAGCAAGACTGGGAAAACTCCAGCTCACACTTTCTGCCTTATATATTACAGAGGTCTGTGCACAGATCAAGTACAGGGAGGCTACTCTAAAGTATTACTACCTATGAACACCAGTAGCAATAACAGCTCAATCATAAATAGTAAGAGAAAAGCATGGAGCAGATATGAAGGAGTAAGGCAATGGTCTTTCATATCAAGGGATTGGAATGGAAGAAAACACCATACCATGAGGATGTGGGAGAATGGAAAGAAAGCACACAGAATTAGAGATATGAAATAGATATGGCAGCAACAAGGCCAAGAAGATCCATCTGAATCTCTGCCACAGATCAGATTCTCTATCTAGATCATAAGATTAGATATGTTTTGCACTTAGCAAACACTGATGATCTTGTCACATGATCATGAGACTTTTATGCCAAAACAAGGATAATCCTAGATTATAATTTGGTTCTTATTTCAGAGTATTCCCTGACTTATGGTAATAGTCACATGATGTGGCTAGATCTTAGATGAGATTTTAAATTAATACTGATGATATCTGATCTGATGGATCTAGATTAGAATCTAATCTGTGGCAGAGATCTAGATAGATCTCCTTAGACTTATAATTGCCATGCCTTTATTATCTCTGCTATTCCTGAGTCTTCTCTTTTATTCTTCCACATTCTCATAATGTGAATTCTCTTCTATTTTCTTTGATCCATGAGGCAGTTGCCTTACTTATTACCCTCTGCCCTATGCTTCACTATTTATCAGCAAGAGTACTTACTGCTATTGGTGGCTATAGGTAGTAAATTAGTTATCCTATATATGGGGCTATGTTTTTTGTGAATATATATATAGGGTGGAAAGGACTTGGGAATTTCCCAGTCTAAACCTCTTGTAATATTTGCTTGTTTACTTGCTGATTTTCCTTATCCTCTCTTTCATCTAGTTAGGAGCTCTAGTCTCAAAAGCTCATACTTGTCATTACCATGTGCCTTTGTCACTTATCAGTGGTTTGTATTTGAACTGTACTCTTGGGGTACATAACAAGATGTCATTAGAGACCATAACTGTATCTCATTTAAGATCTGCCATATCATGTGACTTATACCTGTGCAGGGGAATACTTTGAATAATAGAACTTAGCCTTAGCCTAGGGTTATTCTTGATAAGGCTACTTGTTTACGTAATCATGTGCTCCTGGTCATATAACTATGCAACCATTTATATCACATGCTCAACAGTTCTCATGGTCATGTGCTAGAGACTGTTATGTTCACTAGTTATATAATACTCATGATATGGCTTCTTTTTTTTAACCCTTGATTCATAAGATTACTGCCTTACTCTACCCTATGTCCCATACCTTCCTTATTTATCAGGCAAGAGTACTTACTGCCATTGGTACATATAGATAGCAGTATTAGTCATCCTGTAGTGGGGCTATGCCCCTAGTAAATATATATACAGGATGGGAAAGACTTGGAGTTTCCCCAGTCTTGACCACTTGTTATAACTTCCCTTCTCTTTCCTTTTCTTCTCTAGTGTGCAACTGCTGCAGCCTCCAAGCCAGAGTCCTTCTTCTCCCTTTGTCTCAACTCACAAGCCTAGTTAGGGGCCACTAGTTCAAAAGTCCTCTTATTGGCTATTATAACTGTTACATGCCAGTCCATGTCATTTTAGAAAGATATCTGGTTGGTGCATAATATCCACACCCCCCTCTTTCACCCCCACAAGGCAATGATCTTTCTTCTGCCTTCTTCCCATAGCCCTGCTCACCCCCACCATATTTAATATCTCATTCCCACCAAGCCTATCAAGCTCCATTTTAGCACCTCTGAGCACTTTGATGGTAACTACTCTAAAGTGGAGGCTTGGCTGGGTTCAGTCCAGTTTTATCTCTTTGTCAATGCCATGGTCTATAACTCCAATAAGAAAAAGATTACATTCATCCTCTTGTATATAATCAAAGGCCCTATCCTTTCTTGGGCAACCATGTATTGAAAAAAGAGCATTGCAGGTATGGTAATCTCCATGGGGATCTTTAGCACATTTATTAAGGTGTTCAATACCTTATTTAAGAAACAGGACATCATTGCCTCCATAGTTCACTGGCTTGCTAATACTCAGATATATCAGAACAAGAAAGATAAATGGATTTCATTTCTTACTAAGTACATCATAGAGTTCCAGAACTATGCAGTCCTTACTAACATCAAGGACAACAATGTTCTTATTGCCTACTATAAAGCCAGAGTTTTCCTCTGGCTATTCTATCAAATTCAAAACCTTGACAAGATTCCCAGCACCATAAAGAATTGATATAACAAAGCCATTCATGTTCAAGGCACCTCTAACTATGCAAAGCTTACAAAACTTCATCACAAGAATCCCAAGGCTTATACCTGGACTCCTAGTACCCCCTCCATTACCCTGCAGGCTGAAAAAGATCCAAACACCATGGATGTTGACTCCATTAAACTTACCAAGCTTACTCTCCAAGAATAAAAACAATGCTTTAAGCTTAGTCTTTGTCTTTACTGCAGGAAATTTGGACACAATACCACATCCTGTCCCAACAGTTGCCTCCCCACCTTCACTGCCAGCTCAACCACCTCAAAGAAATCAGTCAAGAAGAAATCAGTCAAGAAGATCACTGCCAAAGAAAAGATAATAAAAATAGAAGAGGTTAGTAACAAAGAACTCAAACTGGAAAGAGTTGGGCTGGATTTTTGAAGTGGAGTACCTTTCTTATGTAAGATGCTCCTTTTCTTATATGCATGCCTATACTTGTATTGTCTTCTAGAAAATCTATGAGAATTCCCATACAAGTTTCTTCCTCTATGCATTCAAGATTAGTTATAGATGCCTTTGCCCTTGTTGACAGCAGAGCATAAATTAACTGCATTAACTGGGAGTTTGTCTCCCACCACAAGTTCTCTACTACCTGACTTCCCACCCCTATCAACATCCAGAATGTTGACTTCTCCCTAAACAAGAAGGGTCATATTATCCACACATGGACTCTACTTCTTTGGCTAGAAAAGATGACCCATTTCATTTCCTGCCATATTATGGTATGTAATAGAAAAACCTTGATCTTGAAACTCCCATGGCTTCAAGCTGAAACGGGAACTACCTGCTACTCCTTGATGCTCAAGTCGACCTTGGTGGATGCTCCTATCCTATCCTTGATAACTGTTGAGGCTTTTATGCTAGTGGCCTTGAACTAGGCAGAGTGAAGGGAAGTGAGACCACTACTCTTGTATAAACCTGTTACGGCTCAAGCCTAACACGACGGTCGCACGTGACCGTGAGAACTGTTGAGCACGAGATGCGCTGATCACATGATCAGTTGCACGTGATCGTGCGAACGAGTTGCCATACAAGGCAAACCCTAGGCTAAGGCTAGTCCTTATATCAGAGTATTCCCCGGCACAAGGTATTGGTCACATGATGTGGCAGATCTCAGATGAGATCCAGATCTCC
>JBBPJW010000809.1:0-20550 GCA_038088935.1 Pulveroboletus aff. viridisquamosus
GTCATGATGTGGCAGATCTCTAGATGAGATCTGGATCTGTCCGATGATATCTGATCTTCAGATTAGGATCTGATCTGTGGCAGAGATCCAGATGGGATCTCCTCGGCCACCAGGTAGCCGCACCACTCAGGGCTGTGCTTCTCTTCCATTCCCCTTCCCTTATCCGCGAGGCCACTGCCTCATTCTTCATTTCCGATCCATGCCTTTCCCTCATCTATTTAATATGCTTAGTAGTCGAGCCCCTTACGCTATTGGTTCACATAGATAGCACTTTAGGGTAGACTCCCTGTACTTGGTCCGTGCACTAGCACTGACAATATATAAGGCAGGGGGTGCAAGCTGAGGTCTCCTCAGTCTTGCTCTCTTGACCATTCAGCTAGATCTACAGCAGTGATCTCTCGTCCGTTCCCTAGATTGGGAATCCACTTGAAGCTCTCTCTTGCTGTCTGGCGACCGGTTTATACAAGAGCCCGAGGTCTCACCCAAGGTCGCCTAGTTTGTAGCAACTAGCACAAAAGCTACACAAGCAGTTCGTAGAAGGAGCGTCCACCAAGGAGAGTTCGAGTATCGAGACAATGGATAGTCATCCGTTTCAAGAAGAGGCATGGTCTACGTGAGGATGGAGATCTCTGCCACAGATGAGATCACCTCTGAGATCTGTCAGATCCATGGAAATGGTCAGATCTGAGATCGGGAAGATTCCAGGCAGATCTAGGGAAGATCCAGAGATGGATCATGTGACTACTAACCATGGAATATCTCATATAGTATTGCTTGATCCTAGCATAGGGTTATCCTGAAAAGGAATAGGGTTCCCACAATCATGTGTGATGAAAGTGGTAGTTGTGTAGATTCACAACAATTATCTCTCTGTCCAATTTTTAAGAGGTGTACTATAGAGGATATTACACTATATACAAGGAGACCTCAGTTTCATATGAACAAAAGACTGAAAACATTCTTCTAAACTAACCTATTCACAAGAAGACCTTGTAGGTACTGTTTAGCTAATGAATATGACAAAATATATAGTAACCTTACCTCAGTTTCTGTTATGTGCTCAGCAAACACTGATGGTGAAATGGCAGTCTTGCCGTTCTGACCTAAATGTCAAACTAGTCCCAGTAATCACCTGTCCTTAAGAGCTTGGGTTTTAGCTAGACCCCAAGTGAACTAGGCAAAAAGGAAATAGGAAGAAGAGTCAGGTGACTTGTATAAAGCAAAGAGCTCAAGTGCACAAGACTGGGGAATCCCAGCTTGTGCCAGCCCTTTATATATGCTACAGAATGATGCATGGACCATGTAGTATGGACTGGCCCTAACTATTGATATAGTAAGCCAACCAATGGCAGTAAAGGAGTGAGTACCATAGTAGTCCCTCATGGAAGCTGCCAGGTAATGATGCCATGGTCTAGAGTGTGACTTAGTGAAGGTGTGAAGAGGTGAAAGTGTGAAATATAAAAGGTGTCCCACAGTCATGTGATGCGAAAATGAAAATGTGATTATAACAGATGGTCTCTTTATGTAACCATGGAACTCACCTGCCTTATAAGGTTAAACCCTAGGCTTAGGTTTGATTCTTTATTCAGAGTATTCCCTGCTTATGGGTTGGTTGTGTGATGTGGCTGGATTTCAGATGAAATCTTAGATCAATACTAATGACATTTGATCTAACAGATCTAGATAGATCTCCTTGACCTTATGGCAGCCATGCCTTACTCATATCCACTGACCCTAAGTATACTTTCATTCTCCCATATCCTCATGGTTATGGTTCTCTTCTCAATTCCTTGATCTGCAAGGCCACTGCCTTACTTATTACTTATTGCTCTATGCCCAATTCTCTATTTAAGAAGGTACAAGTGATTACTACTATTGGTTCACATAGATAGTAGATTACTCATCCTGTGTAGAGGCTATGCCTCCTGACAATATATATATAGGGTGGCAAGACTTGGAGTCTCTCCAGTCTTGATTACTTTGTTAATATGCTTACTCTTTCTACTTGGCTCTGCTTTGTGAAGTTAACCTGAGTTATCCTTTGTCTCTCTTCTTACAGCCTGAGCATCTAGTTTTGATGTTAACTTGGGTTTTCCCTTGTCAAGTCTCACAAGCCTAGTTTGGAGCCACTAGCAGAAAAGCTCTCTTGTCATTATTGTTGCCTGTTACTCACCAGTGTTTATTGCTAGTATTCAGATTGCACTCTTTGAAATGGCAACTAGCTATCCTAGCCTTGATACTTGTGTTAACCTTGAAGGACACTCCTAAACTGTCCTGGAAAGCTGATAGGGCTTTTGTGCTAGTGGCCTCAAATAGGCAGATAAGAGAGAGGATGAAACCTGGGCCCTTGTATAAACCTATTAGCCAGCAGTACTAGCAAACTAGCCTATATAACCAGTCTAGAGGTCAAGAGAGCAAGTCTGGGTTTCCCCAGCTTGCATCCCCTGCCTTATATATTGCCAGTGCATGCATACAGACCAAGTACAGGAAGCCTACCCTAAACTATGCTATCTATGGACACCAATAGCACTACTGGCTCTATTAGAAAGGTAAGGATAATGCATGGGGCAGGAATGAGGAGTGAGGCAGTGGCCTCATGAATCAAGGAATAGAAATAGAAGAGGAACCACACCATGAGGATGTGGGAGCATGGAAGCACACAGATTTTCAGATATAAAAGGGGCATGGCCACCATAAGACTAAGGAGATCCTATCTGGATCTCTGCCACAAATGCAGATCCTAATCTAGATCATGAGATCAGATATCATCAGGGACTGGATCTAGATCTCATCTGAGATCTGCCACATCATGTGACTGATACCTTGTACAAGGGAAATAAGGACTTAGCCTTAGCCTAGAGTTATTCTTATAAGGATACTTGTTCACATGATCATGTGCTCCTGGTCACATGACTATGCAACCATTCACATCACATGCTCAACAGTTCTCATGGTCACATGCTATGAACTGTTGTATTTACTAGTTATGTAATATTCTTGGAATGCATGACAGTTTCATATGAATAAAAGACTAAGGTGCAACATGGCAGTGTCCATAGTCAAAAGAACAGTGTGATTATGTAATGAAATGGTTGGCATATGTCTTGGAAGAAAAGTAGGAATCTCAAGGAATAAATGGCCTGGAGGTATAAAAGTATGAGATAAGAGAAGAGTAAAGAGGAATGAAATAAATAGAATAAAATTTCAACACCAATATGCCACCACTGTTATTGACCCTGCTCTCTGTTATGATCTTGACTGACAATAAGAGCAAAGAGGTGGAAGGCAAGAGAGAAATATCTTTCCAACCTCTAAACTGGGCTAGGAAAGTGGAAAGGAATGCTTGAAGATAGCTAAGACTGAGAAAAACTACTCCAATAGGCCAAGAAAGGCTATGTTACAAGTGGTCAAGTCTAAAGAGACTTGAATACCCAGATGCCCAATTATAGCTGTTATGACATGTTTTTTCATTTTTCAATTATGTGACCTTATCTTATCTTCTTCACATGGTTATCTAATCTTTTATCTTATCAGAGCATGTAACAGGTCACCTGACCAAGGAAATAGGGTTAGCCTTTTCTTTTTTTCCTTTTCATTTCTCAGAAGCATGATCCTTGATCTTTTTATGATTGCTTTTCTTCTCTTTGATCCCCATGTTGCATGTATGGAAATGTTCCCATCAGGGACTTGGTCCATGTGCAACTCTGTAGCATATAAATACTGTAGCCTTTGTATTATACTGCAAGATTTTGAGCAACTACATCTATATCCTTGATGTATGCTCCTACTACTGCTAGAGATACTGCTGAAGTCTAACCTTTGAACTAGAGGCTAGGAGAACTAGGCAAGAGGGGTATTGGATCAAGAAACTTGTAAAAACCTTAAAAGTTCAAGTATACAAGACTGGAAAACTCCAGCTTGGACTTGTATCCCTTTTATATTATTACATTTTGAGCACAAACCAGGAAAGTGTGCCCTGCTCTACAGTAGTGTACAGTAAGCTGCCCAATGGCAGAAAGAGAGTAAAAGTCTAGAAATACATAAGGAAAACAGGTGGTATAACATTATAGGCTAGATTAGCCTAGATTTAGTGAAATATGAAGTGATAAAGTGTAAAGAGGTGACATGGTCATGTGATGTGACCTTGTGAATGTTATGCACTCAAAGAGTGCAACCCAATATCAATGCAGACTAGTAAGTAACAGTCAAACTAAACTAATAATAGGGCTTTTATTCTAGTGGCCTCAGAACTAGGCTTGTGAGACTTAATAAGGAAAAAAGAACTCTGGCTTGAAGGCTGCAAGTTGTTGCACACCAGAGTGTAAGGGAAAAGGGGAGTAATAGACAGGTAATTAAGACTGGGGAAACCTCAAGTCTCTATTATTCTGTATATATCTTGCCAGGGGGGCATAGCCCTACTACAGAATGAGTAATACTACTACCTATGGTTACTAATAGCAGTAAGACCTCTTATTATCTAAATATAAAAAGCATGGGGTAAAGGGTAGATGTAAGGCAGTGGCCTTATGGATCAAGGGAAGTAGAAGAGAACCATAACCATAAGGATGTGGAAGAATGAAAGAAAAGACACAGGAACAGTAGATATAAAAGTGGCCTGGCAACCATAAGGCTACAGAGATCCAATCTGGATCTCTGCCACAGATCAGATCCTTATCTAGATTCTTGAGATTAGATATCATTGGCATCAAGAACTAGATCTCATCTGAGATCTGCCACATCACATGACTATCACCATGCATTAGGGAAATACTCTGATATAAAATCAAATCTTTGCCTAGGGTTAATCTTGTTTAGGCAAGCAAGTCCCATGGTTATGTAAGAAGACTGTCATGTTCTGCTGAGTGCATAACAGTAAAGAGTTAAAGGAAAATACAAAAGGGTGAAAAATAAAATAAAAGGGAAAATGTGCATTGTAACACTTGGTATCTCAAAGCCCCAGCTTTAAGCACTTGTATTATTACTAGTATTAACTTGTTGCTCTCTGTTATAACATGTTTTTTCTTTTTCATGATCATGTGATCATATCTTATCTTCAGCATGTGGTTATCTAATCTTTATCTTATCAGGTCACATAATGGGTCACCTGACCCAGGGCATAGTGTTAGCCTCATGTCTAGGACCCTGAGTGCTTCTTTTCATTTCCATTCACTTCACTTCCATTCCAGAAGCAGGGTCCTTGATGGTTCTCACACAAGCTTCTCTTCTTTTTGATCCCTGTGCTGCATGTATGGGAAAGTTCCCATCAGAGACCTGGTCTGTGCATGCTATCCTGTACTATATAAACTGTAGCATAGACAGCTCTCAGCTTCCCAGCTTTGAGCACTTGTATTTATAAGTGTTAACTCTATGCTAATTCTTATCCAATACTTCTTTTCCTGAGCATTTGGCACTGTGATCCCATGGTGCATAACACTCTCCTTTTCCATTTTCTTTTCTTTGTCAGTTGAGTGGCATATTAGTCTTGGTGTGCATAACAATAGCTATTGTATACAGCCAATACAAAGTAACTATAGTAAAGATAACAAGAATAATAAGAAAAATAGTGCAAATCATAATACATACTCTACTTTCTATCTTAACAGTGAGGCTTCTGTCCACATTAGCAATAAAGACCATGATTTCTTCCAGTTATACTCTATCTCACCTCATTCTGTAAATGGTGTGGGTAGTATATTTATATTGGCTGTTGGAATTGGATCCATCAAGCTCATTATTGCCAAAGGTCTACATGTGATTCTTCATAATGTTTTTTATATTTCCTCTGCCACCATCTGTCTGATGTCAGTTTCTGTTCTCTTGTCATATTTTATATTCTGGACCTGATTCTAACCTGGCTTACATCTGGTTCTTGTATCTAGTAAGCCACTTCAGCCCTCTGACTTCCCTCCACACAATTCTGGCCCTCTGTGACCACTCCATTCATACTCACATCCTTCTGGCTCTTTTATCAAGCACATACCATGCAGTTCTCCACTATTTTTTACTTTTACTCTGCTTTCAGTTCCATTTCCCTTGTTTCTGTTACTTAACTTATCTTAGCATCTCTGGTTTCTCCAAACCATTCTGCTACAACTCTATACCTGATTTCACTCTTATCTCTTGTTCCTATTCTGTGTTTTTTCCTGGTTTTCCTCTGATATTATTAAATGTTGTCTCCTCTGACATTTCTATTTATATCCAGGTTGCATTGATACCTGCCTTTTCTTCTGAGACAACTCCCTTTGCATCTCCTTACCTTACTTAGACATTTTTGCTACTCCAGAACTATAAGTACTGTAACTCCTGTAAGATACTGTAGTTTGAATATTGATGAAAATACTTCTTATCTGAACTTTTTTCTCACTCTGACCAAGCTTCTAAGCTCACCCTCTGACCCACTGGGGCACCCTAGAGTAACTTCAGGCCTTAATGGAATTTTTAAGAAAATTCTAAGGGACTTGTTGAAACGGATGACTATCCGTTGTCTTGATACTCGAACTTCCTTGGTGGACGCTCCTTCCTCAAACTATCTTGTGTAGCTTTTGTGCTAGTTGCTACAAACTAGGCGACCTTGAATGAGACCTCAGGCTCTTGTATAAACCGGTCGCCAGATAGCAAGCGAGATCTTCAAGTGGATTCCCGATCTAGGGAATGGACGAGAGATCACTGCCGTAGATCTAGCTGAATGGTCAAGAGAGCAAGACTGGGGAAACTGTTACACTATCGGTGTCGATGTCGATGTTGTTATCCCTAGACAAGGGTTTATCGTTGTCGGTTTCGGTGTAGATGATAAGCAGAAGTGTAATGATATGAGTATAGATTAGAACACTGTCCAGGTACTGGTACAAGTGCTCAAGACTGAGGAGTCTTGAGACGTTACACTACAGTTTATATAGGTTTGAGTATCGTGCATGGACCAATACCCTGATGGGATAATTCCCATAGACCCTGCACGGGGATCAAAAAGAAGTGAAGACATTGTGAGAATAGTCAATGGCTGAAAAGACTCGATGCTTCTGAAATGGAAGAATAACGGAAATGAAAAAGAGCTGGAAGGCTGTGGTTAACCCTAAGCCCTGAGTCTAGACTCTGTCATGTGACTCGTCACGTGCTCTGATAAGATAAAAGATTAGATAACCACGTGGAAAGATAAGATAAGGTCACGTGATTGAAAAGTGAAAAATGTATCATAACAGAAACCCCAGCTTGCACTCCCTGCCTTATATATTGGCAGTGTCCGCGCACGGACCATGGACAGGGAGTCTACCCTAAACTATGCTATCTATGTGAACCAATAGCGTAAGGGGCTCTGTGACTAAGCTATATTAAATAGGTGAGGAGGAGGCATGGATCGGAATGGAAGAATGAGGCAGTGGCCTCGCGGATAAGGGATGGGGAATGGAAGAGAAGCACAGCCCTGAGTGGTGCGGCTGCCTGGTGGCCGAGGAGATTCCATCTGGATCTCTGCCACAGATCAGATCCTAATCTGAGATCAGATATCATTGGACAGATCCAGATCTCATCTAGAGATCTGCCACATCATGACTAAGCATGCTTAGAAGGAATACTCTGAATAGTGGAAAGGACTTAGACCATAGTCTAGGGTTTGCCTTATATGGCAACTCGTTTGCACGATCACGTGCAACTGATCATGTGACCAGTGCATCACATGCTCCAAGGCTCTCACGGTCACGTGCTGACCATCATGTTAGGCTGGAGCCGTAACACTTGTTCTCATTATAACTAGGCTAGATGCTTCTTGTCTTGCCTGTCCTTTGTATTGAGCTATAAGACTGCTCTTCTCTCTTTCTTTGACTCCTCCATAAATTGAGACACTAGGTTATACAAGGGTACATTATATAAGGTAAAGCCAAGTCCCATTTAATCCAACAAAAACTTCTTTTGACCTTTCCAGATTACCTCCAGACTTTCTTGGAAGTCTCCAGTGTATGTCTCCCTCCATGGGTCAAGCCACCATTAGGTTGTTTGCACTCAGGATCCTTTGTCTGGGTTCTTAATCAGGTGTTAACATAAAATTTTGATATCTCTGCACACAATTACATTACTTAGTTCATTTTGATGCTACCACTTGCTGGATTACCTTCAATAATGGGACACATGTCCTGTCTGGTTCTCTCAGTTCTCACTGCCTTTACACTCTTACTGGTGGTTAACTCTCTGCTGAACATGCCTATTTTGCAGTGCAGTTACCTACTATTTACATATAACATGGCCATCTGGGACATGTCAATTATTGAGCTGTATATGACCTTCTGCAAAGTACATGGGCAAAAGATATTGTTTCTGATCTCTCTATTTAATCTGGATCATGTGATTATTGCATCCTTGGCAAACAGACCTACTTACCAGTTTTCAAGGTTTACTTAAAAAACAAGGCAGATAGAAATTTGAAGATAATTCACATGAATCTTATGGATTACTCTGAACAGGTTTAACCAATGGACATTATCATGTCCTTACCATTGTGGATGATTTCTCTTTTTACTGCTGGTATATTTCCCTTCCATTAAAATCTGCAGCATATAATGCCTATCTCATATGAGAACATGCCCAGGAATTTGAGACCTTCTTGAAAGTTGGGATTTTCAGATCTGATAATGGTTAACTCAAATGCTCTGACCTTCAAGCATGGTTTATTTCATGTGAAATGCTACAGCAATTTACTGTGCCATATACATATGCACATAATGTTCATATTAAATAAATATATTGTATTCTCATGAGTAAGGTTCATGTTATGCATTTTGCTTGTGATTTTGCTGCAAATTATTGGAATGAGTTTGTCCTAACTACATGCTATCTTACCAACTGCACTTCAGTTAAGTTCCAGAATAGTTATACTTCTTATGAATATTGGTTTCAAATGAAACCTAATCTATCTTATCTGCAGGAGATTGGTTTTTATGCATTTGCTTTTATCCAAAATGCCCATAATCCCAAAGTCTTTGACTACTCAATTGAATGTGTAAGATTTTCACAAGTTTCTTGATCCAATACCCCTCTTATCTAGTTCTCCTAGCCTCTAGTTCAAAGGTTAGGCTTCAGCAGAACCCCTAGCAGTAGCAGGAGTGCACACCAAGGCTATAGGTGTAGTTGCTCAAAGTCTTGCAGTGTAACATAGTTATTTTTGCTACTTTAGAACTATAAGTAATATAACTTCTATAAGGTACTGTAGTTTGAATATTGACAAAAATACCCCTTTTCTAAACTTTATTCTTACTCTGACTGAGCTTCTAAGCTTACTCTCTGATCCTCTGGGGCACCCCAGAGTAGCTCCAGGCCTTAAGGAAATTCTTAAGGAAATTCTAAGGGACTTGTTCTCTTATAAATAAGTTTGATGCTTCTTGTCTTGCCTGTTCTTTATGTTGAGCTATGAAACCACTCACCTTTCTTCCTCTGACCCCTTTATAAATTGGGACACTGGGTTATACAAGGGTACATTGTATAAGATAAAGCCAAGTCCTGTTTGATCCAATAAGAACTCCTTTTAACCTTTCTAAACCACCTCTGAACTCCCTTGGAAGTCTCCAGAGTATGTTTTCCTTCATGAGTTAAGCTTCCATTAGATTGTTCACACTCAGGATCCTTTGTCTGGGTTGTTGATCAGATATCAAGATAACATTTTGATGGTAATTAGGAAGTGAAACTAAGGAAGCATAAAGCTTGAGCTTGCTTGATCTGATCCAAAAATAGAAAGCTTGAAAGACCAAGAAGCATGGCTAAAGAAGCATTGAGCTTAGGCTTGCTGGATCTGTGAATGAAAACTCAAAAATAACAAGGACTCATAATATTTGCTTCAGAAGATCTCTATACTTCTACTCAAATTACTTTAGACTTGAGCTGGTTCAACTCTAACAACTATAGCAGTTTTTGGACATGCTAGGGTTCTAAAGTCTTCAAAAACTTCTCCTGCTCAGTTTTAGAAACATAAGCTGGTTTTGACTACATCTTCTGCCTTAATTGGGCAATAACTAAGGAAATCTGAGGTGACCAGTTGTAATGACAAATGAAGGTGAGAGAATAACTGCTGAGGCAACAGTCATGCCACAAACATGGCATTACTCAAGTAAGGAGTCTGAATCAAGTGTTATGGGCTTAAACTCAGAAAAAGGGAGAAATACCTTGAAAGATGCCCAGATCAGAGAGAAGCCAAAGAAACCAGGAAACAAGTAATTCAACTAGAGAACCTAGTCTGTCCCTTGTTTCTTATGTATTGCTAGCATGAGACATTCATGAGGCAACTAACATAAGACTACATAAAAAATAAGAGCATAAGAAAAAAGATGCCAAAATAATAAGATAAAAGGAATAGGGGCTAAAAGCAGTGAAAGTAGGGTGAGTTTATAACAGCTCTGGGGGCTTTCAAAAAAGTCTGGAGATTTTCAGAAGGTTGAGGAGAGCTTTTCTTGAATTAAACAGGACTTGGCTTTATCTTATGTGGTATATTCTTGCATAGCTCAGTGTTCTAATTTATAAAGGGATTGAAGAAGGAGAAAAGAGCAGTCTTATGACTTAACATGAAGGACAGACAAGACAAGGAATGTCAAGCCTAGTCATAATAAGATTAAGCCCTTAGAATTTCTTAAGAATTCCATTAAGGTCTGAAGGTACTTCAGAGTAAATCAGAGGGTCAGAGGGTAAGCTGAGAGGCTTAGTTAAAGTAAGGATGAAATCAAGACAGGGTTTTTTTCATTGATATTCAAACTAAGGTATTACATACAGGAGTTACAGTACTTATACAGTGGCTCAAAAAACTGTCCCAATGTTTGCATGTTTTGCACTAAATGCAATGGCTGTTAATAATGACTAATTATCATGCTAGGCTATAAGTGTATAAAATGCAGTACTTGCTCTTGGCTTTCTATTGGTTTAATGATCAAAGCATTTGGTTATGTTTTGGTAACATGGCAATCATATCAAAATGACAATTCATTGAGACAGTTTTTTGACTTTAAATTCCCATTACATATATTGGACCCTAAAGTACTATAAGGTGATTATATATCTTAGTTAAGTAATATATTATGTCACTTTTATGTCACTAATTAGCCTGCAGCATATATAAACCCCACCATTACAAATAAATTCCCTTGTCTTCATTATAAAACATTGTTTTGCTACTTAAAGAGATAATATCATTTTTTTTGCCTCTCTTGATCTTTCCTGTAGGAAAATTGCATCTCAAACTGGTCTATGAAAGTTTACTGTGGCTAGAGTTTTTCAGGAAATCCAACCAGAGAAGGAAAATCATTATGGTGGTTGTTTTTCAAAACTTTCTTCTATTAATAAGCATGTTATTTTTCAACAAATTCTTACTGAAAAGGCCAGTAATGCAGTTCAGGCCACTTATTTCATCAATTCTATTGTTATCACTCCTGTATGCCCACAAACAGTCAGAAATAACCTTAAGGAAGTTTCTCTAAAAGCTGTGGTAAAGAAAAAAAAACCTCTTCTTTCTGCTATCCATAGAAAAAGCAGGTTGGTCTTTGATCTGAAGTACCAGCATTGGACCATGGAGGACTGAAATAAGATGATTTGGTGAGATGAGACTGAAATCAATAGAATTGGATCAAATAAATAAGAATATGTGTGGAAAAAAAAAGAAAAGGGAATAATTTTTAAGAAGATCAAAGGTACAGTTAAGTTTAAAGAAGAATTACTTATGGTATGGAGCTATATTGGATGAAATGGTGTGGGAGTTTTGAGTGAGGTTGAGGAAAGGATGGATGCTAAACAGTATGTGGCAATTTTAAAGAAAGAATTATTGCAAAGCATGGAGAATTCTTATTATGTATCTCTCTGAGTGCAATCCGAATAACAGCAAACACCAGTAAGTGACAGGCAATGATGACAACAAGAGGGCTTTTGCACTAGTGGCCCCAAACTAGGCTTGTAAATCTTGAAGAGGAAATAACCCAAATTAGCACTAGGAACCCCAGTATTCAGATGTTAAGAGAAGAAGAGGATATCCAGGTTAACTCAAGCCAATGAGCCCAGACAAAGGGGAGTAGAGATACAAGTGATCAAGACTGGAGAGACTCCAGGTCTTGCCCATCCTGTATATATATTACCAGGAGACATAGCCTCATACACAGAATAAATAACCTACTATCTATGTAAACCAATAGCAGTATTCTCTCATACCTTCTTAAATAGAAAAGTGGGCATAGGGTGTATGAGTTAGGAGTGAGACAATGGCCTCATGAATCAAGGGATTTAAAAGAGGAACCACAACCATAAGGATGTGGGAGAATAGAATATGTCAGGGTCATTGGATATGAATATGACATGGCTGTCATAAGGCCAAGGAGATCCATCTGGATCTCTGCCACAGATATGATCCTAATCTAGATCCATTAGATCAGATGTCATCAGTATTGATCTAAGATCTTATCTGAGATTCAGCCACATCACATGACTAATCCATTAGTGAGGAATACTCTGATATAATAAATCAAACCTTAGCATAGGGTTTATCCTTATATGGCAGGTGAGTCCCACAGTCATGTGTGTAGACTGTCAGTGTTTGCTGAGCACATAACAATTCTGGAATTTCTTCAGATAAAATCATCTTTTAGCAAGATAATAATCCCAAGCATACCTCTAAAAGAGCTCAAATCTGATTTAAAATACAAGATACTGAGCTTCTGAATTGGCCTGCTCAATATCCAGACCTTAATTCTATTGAACACATTTGAAGTCATTTGAAAAAATGCCTTTCAGGTTATAAAAGGGCATCTACAGAAGTTTATCAATTATGGGATAGAGTGGTGGTAAAGTGAGAAAGGATTTCTGTAAAGAAGTGTCAAAAATGGATAGAAAGCATGCCTAGAAGAATTCAAGCAGTTATCAAGGCCAAGGGAGGTTATACCAGATATTAAATACCATATTCTATTTGAAGTCAAAAATCTGTTCCAATAAGTTGTCATTCTGATATAATTACCATGTTACCAAAACATAATCAAATGCTTTGATTATTAAAACAATAGAAAGCCAAGATCAAGTACTGCATTTTATACACTTATAGCCTAGCATGATAATTAGTAGTTATTGATAGCCATTACATTTAGTGCAAAACATGCAAAAATTGGAATAGTTTTTTAAGCCACTGTACTTGCATTCTAGCACTTACCAGCAAGCTAATCCAGCTCTCTAACACTTCTGATGCACTATTATGCACTTAGCAGACACTGATGATTTTCTCACATGACCATGGGACTCACCTGCTATAACAAGATAAACCCTAGGCTTAGGTTTGATTTGTTATTCAGAGTATTCCTCACTTATGGGATAGTTATGTGATTGTAGCTGGATCTCAGATAAGATTTTAGATCAATACCAATGATATCTGTGGCAGAGATCTAAATAGATTTCCTTAGCCTTATAATTGCCATGCTACATTTATATCTGCTTTCTCTGAGCATTCTTTCTATTCTCCCACATCCACATGGTTGTGGTTCCTCTTCTATATATCTGATCTGCAAGGCCACTGCCTTACTCATTACTTATTGCTCTATGCTCTATTCCTTATTTAAATAATAAGAGCAATAACTGCTATTGATAACCATAGGTAGTAGCTGACTCATTCTGTACTGGGGCTGTGCCCCTCTGACAATATATATACATGGTGGGCAAGATCTGGAGTCTCTCCAGTCTTGATTACTTGTATTATTCTCCCCTTTTATCTGAGCACTTCAGTGTTAACTTGGATTCCTTCTTAACTTCTTATGGTCTAAGCATCTAGTCTTGGTGTTAACTTGAGCTTTCCCTTATTTAAGATTCACAAGCTGTTATGGCTCCAGCCTAACACAGTGGTCTCACATGACTGTGGGAACTGTAGAGCATGTGATGCGACTGGTCATGTGCCAGAAGCACATGATTGTGTGAATGAGTTGCCTTATTAAGGAAACCCTAGGCTAAGGCTAAGTCCTATATTCAGAGTATTCCCTGGCATAAGGTATTGGTCACATGATGTGGCAGATCTCAGATGAGATCTAGATCCTTCCGATGATATCTGATCTCTTGATCTAGATCCTTCCAATGATATCTGATCTCTCGATCTAGATTAGGATTTGATCTGTGGCAGAGATCCAGATTGGATCTTCTTAGCCTCTAGGCAGCCATGCTGCATTCATTGATCTATTCCTGTGCCCTTCCATTCTACCCACATCCTCATGGTGTGGCTTCTCTTCCATTCCCTTCCCTAGATCTATGAGGCCACTGCCTCACTCCTCACTGTCACCCCATGTTCTTCCTTCATCTATCTATTTAGAGGTAGGAGCTACTTTAGCTATTGGTGCCCATAGATAGCACACTTTAGGGTAAACCTCCTGTACTTGGTCTGTGCACAGATCCCAACAATATATAAGGCAGGGGGTGCAAGCTGGGGTTTCCCCAGTCTTGCTCTCTTGACCTCTTAGCTGGTTATACAGTCTGAACTCTCAGAACTGCTGGCTACTGGTTTATACAAGAGTAGTAGTCTTATACTTTCTCTTCTTGCCTAGTTCTGGGCCACTAGCATAAAAGCCCAAGCAGTTATCAAGGATAGATTAGGAGCGTCCACCAAGGTTAACTCAAGTATTAAGGCAGAGCAGGTAGTTTCCCGCTTCACAAGCCTAGTTCAGAGCCACTAGCTTAAAAGCCCTCTTGTTGTTTTGGTCAGCCTGTCACTCACCAGTTTGTGCTAGTATTCAGATTGCACTCAGAGTGGTACATAACATGCACCTCTAGTTCCTCTGCTATTATTTCTGACTCTAGTTGCAGCTATGCTTTCTTCTGTGTGTTGCTCTCACAGACTACAATTCTTCAATGCCTTTCCATGCTACCTTGACTTAAGTTTATCTCCACTTCATTTCACTACATGGTATTCTAAAGTTTTACTTTATCTCTCTGAACATTTCCATTACAACTTCATGTTTTCTTCCACTCTTACTTCCTTCCTGTTTCTTGTTTTCCTTTGCCTTTTTCTGCCATCTTTCAGTTTCAATCTGACATGACTTGATTCTGTTATCTCTAACATTTTCATTTATTTCCAAGATACTTTAATATCTGCTTTCACTTCTAAGACAACTCCAGTCTTTTTTTTTTTCTCTTTTGAACTTTTTGCTACTTCAAAATTATAAGTACTGTAATTCCTGTATATAGTACCTCAGTTCAAATATCAATAAAAACACTTCCATTTTAACTTTGTTCTTACTCTGACCAAGCTTTCCAGCTTACTCTCTGACCCTCTGGTTTACTCTGGAGTGTCTCCAGATCTTAATAATACTCCTAAGGAAATCTTAAGAACCCACTCTTATAATAACTAGACTTAATGCTTCTTGTCTTGTCTGTTCCTCATGTTGAGCCATAAAACCACTTTCTTCTTTATCTTTAACCCCTCTGTAAAATGGAACACTAAGTTGTGCAAGGGTGCATCACATAAGGTGAAGCCAAGTTCCATTTGACCCAGAAAAACTTTTTTCAACCCTATTATATTGCACATTTTTTATTCTTTATATTTTTCATGTATTCTTGACTCTTTTTTAACTTTTCACATTTTTACATATTATATTTTCACCTCTTCACTCCTTCACCTCTCCAATCCTTCACAGAATCACATGGCCTAGAGCAATCAGGGCCATGATATTATACTTATGTTTTTTTCATGTTTTTTTAGATTTTTCTCTGTTTCTGCCATTGGTTGGCTTATTGTACAGTAGTTGAGGGCAAGGCAGACTCTCTTGGTCTGTGTGCCATCTGTAGCAATATAAAAGAGGCAGGTTCAAGCAAGGGATGCCCCAGTCTTGCACACTTGAACTCTAGTTCTCTTTAATGTGCTTTTAGACCCTCTCTCCCATTTTGCCTAGTTCTAGCCACTAGTCCAAAAGCTAGCTTCTCTCTATTTGCACACACAAGGAGGGCATATATTGCCCAGTTAAGCATAGGTTGATTTCCTTTTTCCCATAGTTATCTAGATTTAGCACATAGATTATACTTTAAACTCTTTCTGAAAAACCTCTAGACCCTCTTAAAAGTCTCCAGAGTTATGTATTCTTTCATAGTTCAAGCCCCATCAATATACTTGACCCTGGAGTTTGCTTTTGGAGTTTTTTTCCTTTGAAACTCTAAGTTCTAGAGTTTTAACTAGTGTTATACATTAATATACCACTACACTTTCATTTCATGTGATTTTGAGTGAAATACTCCTTATTGGGTAACCCTAGCTTATGGTCAGAACTTTACAAGTATTTCTTTCCATCAGTGGTTATGTAACTAAGAGATCTGGGATTTTTTCAGTATCTGCCCTGGATTTTTGCATTTTAATTCTTGATGTCATCTCCATGGATCCAATGGATCTAGGATCTGAGATTTATAATTTCATTATATCTGTGGCAGAAATCTCTATTTTCATGTAAGACCCTGGTCTTTTATTACAAGTCCCTGACTTCTCTTCCATTTTCTTTTCCTTAATTTATAAGACCACTGCCTTACTTCTTTATTTTTACACCATGTCTTCTTCTTCTGTTACAACTCTGGAACTCAGAGGCTAAAGCTAGATGCAAGAGAGAGATAGAACATGAAAAGAGAACTTTGAAGAAGACTCTGAAGAGAAGCAACCAAGAAGAAATTAATGAAGAAGAACTTGAAAGAGATTTGTGCCCAAGCAACTGAGGACTAGACTCTGAAAGGGCTAGGATTCAAAGAAATGCAAACTGCAAAGTATAAAGTGATTAAGTCTGGAGAGACTTAATTACCCATACTTGCCCCTTATATATGGCCCAGGGTGGCACATGAACCAACTATACTAAGCCTATTCTAGACTACTGCTATCTATAGATACCAATAGTAGTAAGAGCATACTATTAAATAAAAAAGGAAAAGGCATGGAGTGGATATGAAGGAATAAGGCAGCAGCCTCACATATCAAGAAATGAAATGAAAGAGAAGAGAAAACTTGTAATAGAAGATTAGGGTTTTACATGAGAACAAAAATCTCTGCCATAGATAAGATTGTAGATGCAGATCCAAGATCTGTCAGATTCTAGGAGATAAAATTGAGATCTAGATTGGAAAAATCTATGGGCAGATCCTGGGAAGATCCCAGATCCCAAGTTACATGACCACTAACCATAAAGATACTTGTAGTAAGTCAGACCCCAGGCTAGGGTTATCTGAAAAAAATATGTCTTCCACAGTCATATAAGGTAAAAGTGGTGGTTGCACAAGATGCATAATATCTTCTTTATTTAATAGTGTGCTCTTACTGCTAGTGGTATTTATAAGTAGCAGCAGTCTAGGGTAGACTTAGTATATATGGTTTATATACCACTCTGAGCCATATATAAGGGGCAGATATAAGTGGTCAAGTCTCTTCAGACTCAATCACATTGTATCTTGAAGTTTGTACTTTTTTGAATCTTAGCCCTTTCCAGAGATAGCCCATAGTTGCACAAGCTTTGAGTCTCTTCCAAGTTCTCCTTATTAGCCCCTTTTTTGGTTGCTTCTCTTCAGAGCCTTCTTTGTAGTTGTTCTCATGTTTTACTTCTTTTCTCTAGCATTTAGGTATAGCCTCTGGGATCCAGAGTTGTAATATCTAGCATTTAAAGATCTTGAATATTTACAGTATAGTCCAACTGGATTTTAACAGTATATTCAAACTTTGTTTTAATAGTTCTAAACTCTAGCTTTGATACTTTTATTATATGCCCCATCATATCCACATATATCATTATGGCAGTAGACCTACCAATCACTATCCATATTTTCTATTTCAGAAATTGCTTTTCCAAATACTCCACTCTTACCTATTTCTTTATTTTTGACTTCCATCTTTTTCTCTCTCTATTGGCTCCCACCTTAACATGAACTTCCTCTATGGGCCTTCTATTGTTATAATATATCATTTTATTTTTATTTTCCTACTTTTTATCTCACCATTATCACAAGCACTTATATCTAAACTTGTCAAAACAGCAAAGAATAATTATCAAACCCTGTCAACTCTAATCCCTAGGTGCTAAAAAGAACATCTAGTTCAAGCATACTTGTTAGATCCTAAAAGAGTGCTAGAGAGGGCAAGCTCTAGATGCAAGATACTACTAAAACTCAGAATTACAGAGAAAAAAAACTCCAAAAAGCAAACTCTGGGATTAAGCACACTGGTGGAGCTTATCTGTGGGTAAGGGCATAGCTCTAAAGGCTTTTGAAGAAGTCTGGAGGTTTCCAGAAGTATTAAGTAGTGTTTTCTTTGGATTAAATGGGACTTGGCTTTATTTTATATGATGTTTTCTTGCACAGCTCAGTGTCCCAATTTATAAGGGGGGTTGAAGGTGAAGAAAAGAGTGGTTTTATGGCTTAACATGAAAGATAGGTAAGACAAGAAGTGTCAAGCCTAGTCATAATAAGATCAAGCCCTTAAAAATTCCTTAAAAATTCCATTAAGGCCTAAAGATACTTTATAATGAATCAGAGGGTCAGAGACTGAAAAGCTCAGTTAAAGTAAGGATAAAGTCAAGGTGAAGGTGTTTTTGTTAATATTTGAACTAAGGTACTATATTCAGAAGTATAGTACTTATAGTTCCAGAGTAGTGAAAGATTTATGCAAGAAAGGGAAATAAAACTGGAGTTATCTCAGAAGCAAGAGCAGATGCCAATGCATATTGGAGACAAATGGAGATGTCAGAGATAACAGTGTCAAGGTACTTAAACTCTGTCAAATTTAATTCTGAGAAGCTAAAAAGGATTTCTAGATCAAGCATACTGCTAAACCATAGAGGAATACTAAAGAAAATAGAATCTAGATATGAGATACTGTTAGGACTCAGGGTAACAGAGAAGAAATACTTCAAAAGCAAACTCCAGAGTTGGGCATACTAATATGGCTTAATTTATAAGTAAGGATATAGCTCTGGGAGCTTCTAAAGAAGTCTAAAGATTTACAGAGGATTTAGGAAAGCTTTTTTTGGGTCAAACAGGACTTGGCCTTACCTTATATAATGTGCCCTTGTAGCAACTTGGTGTTCTGATTTATGAAAAGATCAGAGATATAGAGAGGAGAAGTCTTATGGCTTAATACAAAAGACAGGTAAGTATTATTATGCTTTTTTTTTTCTTGATTACATGACATTATCTTATCTTCAGCACATGGTTATCTAATCATTTATCTTATCAGGGCACATAACAGGTCACCTGACCTAGGGCATAGGATTAGCTGCATGCCTTTAGACCCTATAGGGTTTGCTTCCATTCTGGTACTTCTTTTCATTTCTATTTCTTCTCTTTCATTCTAGAAGCTAGGACCTTTAATGGTTACCACTAGGTCTTCTCTTTTTTGTGATCCCTATGCTACATGTATGGGAATATTTCCATCAGGGACTTGATCCATGCATAGTACTGTAGGTTATATAAACTATAGCATAGCATCTCATAGCTTCCCAGCTTTAAGCACTTGTAATACCAGGTATTAACTCTTTGCTCCCCTTGTTTCTTATTCTTTTCCTGAGCATTTGGCACTTTAAGCTTGAGGTGCAGAATAGTGAGACAAGAATCATCAAGCCTAGTTAAAATGAGATTAAGCCCTTAGAATTTCCTTAAGAATTCTATTAAGACTTGAAGATACTCCAAAGTAAACTGGAAGGTCAGAGGATAAGCTAGAAAGCTCAATCAAAGTAAGGACAAAGTTAAAATGGGGGTATTTTCGTCAATATTAAAACTAAGGTCCTATATACAAAAGTTACAGTACTTATAGTTCTAAAGTAGTAAAAGGTCTAAGCAAGAAAAAAAGATAAAACTGGGTGTTATGCAGTTGCCTTCCTATATATCTAAATAAAACATCCAGTGTGTAATCCATATGCAATAACAATAACAAGAGGGCTTTTAGAAACTAGTGGCTCCAAACTATGCAAGAGAGAGAAAATGAGTCAAGACAAGAAACAAGGGATTCTTAGTTACACTGTACAAAGGCTAATGCACTTAAGAACAAGGTGGCCAAGACTGTATTGTTATGGCTCAAGCCTAACACGACAGTCTCACGTGACCATGGGAACTGTAGAGCACAAGATGCACTGGTCATGTGATCAGTTGCATGTGATCGTGTGAATGAGTTGCCTAATAAGGCAAACCCTAGGCTAAGGCTAAGTCCTTTATTCAGAGTATTCCCTTGCATAAGGTATTGGTCACATAATGTGGCAGATCTCAGATGAGATCTAGATCTTCCAATGATATCTGATCTTATGATCTTGTTACGGCACAAGCCTAACACGATGGTTGCACGTGACCGTGGGAACCCTAGAGCATGTGATGCACTGGTCATATGATCAGTTGCATATGATCGTGCGAATAAGTAACCTTACAAGGCAAGCCCTAGGCTAGGGTTACTAGTCCTTATATGAGTATTCCCTGCACTAAAGGTTTAGGTCATGTGATGTGGCTGGATCTCAGATGAGATCTTAGATCAGCATCCGATGATATCTCTATGGAGATTAGGATCTGTATCTGTGGCAGAGATCTAGATAGATCTCCTCGGCCTTACGGTTGCCATGCCTTATT
>JBBPJW010000810.1:0-20538 GCA_038088935.1 Pulveroboletus aff. viridisquamosus
AATATATAAGGCAGGGGGTGCAAGCTGAGGTCTCCTCAGTCTTGCTCTCTTGACCTCTTGGCTGGTTATACAGACTGAACCCTCAGATCTGCTGGCCTACTGGTTTATACAAGAGTAGTGGTCTCATCCTCTCCCTATTGCCTAGTTCGAGGCCACTAGCCCAAAAGCCTCAGCAGCCATTGAAGATAGACTAGGAGCGTCCACCAAGGACTTGGAGTATTAGCAAGTAACGGGAAGATCCCGTTTCAATTTCAACATGTACTCTTCCCTATGGGCCCTCTACTGGCTTTTTTATCAGGTTGAAAAGATGTCTCTGATCATCCAATTCCTTCACAAATCCACTGAAGTCAATACTGATGCTGTCTGCAGAGGCCTTGATACTATCTACCACCAGTTGTCTCTCATTCTAGATAACTTTGTCTATTAACTGGAATTCAGGGAGTTTCTCATCAACCTTGATTGATTGAAACAAGATTCATCTACTGCCCAGCAGCATCTTCCTCCCACATACCCTGCTATTCCCTTTATCTCATTCTTTCTGCTCATTCTTTTAGAGCTTGACCATATTGCCCATACTAAGGCATGGTAATCCAGCCATGACAGCAGAGCCCATCTCCCTTCTAGCCACTCTTGCTACTGCAATGGGTATTTTCAATGCCACATACTGGCCATCAATAGGTCCAGTGTTTCTCCTATTAATGCCCCACATGTCTCTACTGCCAGCCTGACCATAACCAAGCTTGTTACCCTCTTTGCCAACCTTACTCTTAACCCTTGACCTCATTGACCTCATCTTCCACCTGGTTCTCCTATTCTTCTTATTCCTCTTGCCACTCCCACAGATCCTACCACTATGCTTCCACAGCTTGCTTATCCCCACCACCTTCTTATCACACCAATAATAAGGATGATGTCATCAACAATGTCAGCTAGGCCAATATTACCAGCTCCCCAGCTGCCTATAACTAGTGGTGTCTAATAGAGACATCAGACATATAAAGGGGGTAATGTTATGATTTTCCTTTTCTTTTTCCTTTTTTACCTTATCATGTTTTACTTTCATGCATCTCAGATGCTTTCTTGTTTATGTCCTGGAACCTTCCCCTTCTTTCATTCCAGAATATTCTCTGACTCAACCATTTTAACTTATAATCCATTTTCCTTGCATGAGTCATATCATATTACACATGGACTGCTTCTTTCATGTTTCATCCATTTCCACACAGATTACTTACTTAGCACTTGTCATTCATATGACTTATCCAACTGAGTCTGAACCTTAGTTCTCTGTACTATAAAGTAGTGTACCTTGCCTCCTGTCTCCTTACACTACTTCTTATCACTGGTATCTCTGATATCTCATTGTTACCTTCTTGCCACCTCAAGTCTTATGGTCTCCTGGTAATCCATCCCTTCTTAGTTTATGCATTAGTGCACAAGAGGGAACCCTTGAACTCCATCAATGCCCAGCCATTAATTATACTCCACAGGCCAGTGTTCCTGTCATAACTTAATACTTTGTCCAAGTACCTCTCTTATCAGTGTTATCCTTATGTCACACCATCCTTGTCCACAAGCTAACCCTTCATCAAGCTTATCCCACTCACAGTTCCCTCTTCTGGAGGTTTACACCTGACCCTACCCAGGCCTAGTGTAATACTTGTTATGTAACTAGCAAACACAACAGTTTACAACATGTGACCATGAGAACTGTTGAGCACATAATGCAAATGGTTGCATATTCATGTGACCAGGAGCACATGATCATGTGAATGAGTATCCTTATAAGAATAACTCTAGGCTAAGGCTAAGTCCTTATATCAGAGTATTTCCTTTGCACAAGGTATTAGTCACATGATGTGGCAAATCTCAGATGAGATTTAGATCCAGTACCCAATGATATCTGATCTCATGATCTAGATTAGGATCTGCATCTGTGGCAGAGATCCAGATAGAATCTCCTTAGCCTTATGGTGGCCATGTGTTATGATACTTTTTCGCATTTTCATTTTATCTTATCTAATCTTATCTTGCCACGTGATTATCTAATCTTTTATCTTATCAGGGCACATGACGGGTCACATGACTGGTCTAGGCCTAGGGCTTAGGGTTAGCCTACAGTCTTCCAGCCCTTTTTCATTTCCGTTCTTCTTCCATTTTAGAAGCACCGAGTTCTTTCAGCCATTGGCTATTCTCACGGTGGCTTCTCTTCTTTTTTGATCCCTGTGCAGGGACTATGGGAATTCTCCCATCAGGGTCTTGGTCCGTGCACTGTAGCTATCACTATATAAGCTGTAGCATACCGTCTCAAGACTCTTTAGTCTTGAGCACTTGTACCAGTATCTGGACAGTGTTCTAATAGTCACTCATACTCATAAACTCATTTCTCATCCAAAACCGATACCGACAATGACAAGCCCTTGCCTAGGGTTGCAGATAGCAAAACCAATAACGACAATGCAACACCATGCCCATTTTATATCTGAGAACCTGTGTACTTCCATTCTTCCACATCCTCATGGTGTGGCTTCTCTTCCATTCCATTCCTTGATCCATGAGACCACTGCCTCACTCCTTAATATCCACTCCATGTCTTTCCCTCATTATACTATAAAGCCAGTTGTGCTATTGGTGTCCATAGATAGTATAGTTTAGGGTAGGCCTCCTGTACTTGGTCTGTGCACATGCACTGGCAATATATAAGGCAGGGAGTGCAAGCTGGGGAAACCCAGACTTGCTCTCTTGACCTCTAGACTGGTTATACAGGCTAGTTTTGACACTAGTGCTGCTAGCTTCTGGTTTATACAAGAGAAGTAGCCTCACCACTTTCACTCTGCCTAGTTGGGGCCACTAGCATAAAAGCCCTATTAGCTTTCCAGGATAGACTAGGAGTGTTCTTCAAGGTTGACTCAAGAATCAAGGCCAGGATGGCTAAGTTGCCATTTCAACACTCACTACCTTCTTTCTTAGGTTTTTCATTTGCCTTGGCTCCAGAATCCTTATTTGCCTCATTAGCCTTTTTCTTTTGACACTTTGCCATAAAATGGCCTGGTTGATTATAGTAAGAGCATTTTCCTTTCCTTTTCTTTCTCTGCTCCTCAGCCTCATTACCCTTTACCTTAGTTTTTGTCATGGCCTTAACCAACAATGCAGCTTGTGCTGCAGACTTTTGAGTTTATTCTTCAATAAGAACCTGGGCAATAACACAGTCTGTTAATAGCTTGCCACTGGTAAACATAAGAATGGTGTAAAGTGTCAAGTAGAAAGATGGTAAGGAGATATTATGGCTATGGCAATAAGGGAGTCATCAAGAAATTAATCAAGAGTAATCAGTATGTTGGCCTTTTGTTGCATCAAGTTCAACTATGTCTTTATAGAAGAGTTATCCAACAGGTTACTATGAAATAGTTTATTGATCAGGTAAGCAATTAACTGTTTTCCTCTTTCTTTGTAGTGCTTGCTTAGCTTTTACCAGACCATCTGCACTATTGCAGCATAAAGTACCCCACTGAGGGATTTATTCTTTAAGGTTAGTGTAATTTGTGCATGGGCCTCCTTGTCCTTTTTGAGCCACTCTAGGCACTCAATAGGACATGTTGCCATGTCTGGTTTACTTTCTTCACCAGTAACAACTCTTCAGAGGCCTCTGACATCTAGGATAGTTTAAATGCAGAATTTCCACATCTGAAAATTTGCACCATTATTGTGAAGAGATGGAACATCATACATGTGGCTAGATGCCTGTGTGGTACACTTGAAGGTAGTTAATAAATTGGTGGATGGGAATAAGAAGGGGCCTGCAGCTAAAATGGAAGGAATGGGGCTTGCAGAGCTCATAATCTTTTGAGAGGTGCACTATGGAGAATATCATGCTATACACAAGGAAACCTCAGTTTCATATAAACAAAAGACTATAACATTCTTCTAAACTAACCTATACACAAGGATACCTTGTAGATACTATTTAGCTAAAGAATGTAACAAAATGTATAGTGGCCTCACCTCAGTTTTGTGTGAACAAAAGACTAAGGTGCAACATGGTAGTGTCCACACTCAAAAGGATGACGCAATTATGTAAGGAAATGTCTGGCATATACCTCAGAAAGAAAAGAATGATAAAGAAGAAAGGAGAGTGAAGAGAAATGAAATAAATAGAATGAAATTTCAATAGTAATGTATTGGCTCACCTCCAGTCAATGTTGTATGAGACTGGAGGGAGGTATAGTAAGCATCCATGTGTTAGCAGACACTGCTGACTAAAAATGGTAACCTAGTGTATGTAGGAAAGGTTGTCAGATTGTGGATGGTGATGATGAAAAGATCTAATGGTGTCTTGAGCATATGGGAGCTCAGAACCCATCTTCCATTCACATTCCTCACAAGGGAAGTGTTGAAATTTTATTCTATTTATTTCATTCCTCTTCACTCTCCTTTCTCCTTCATCATTCCTTTCTTTCCGAGGCATACGCCGGACATTTCCCTACATAATCGCGTCGTCCTACACTGCCATGTTGCACCTCAGTCTTTTGTTCATACAAAACTGAGGTAAGGCCACTATACATTTTGTTACATTCTTTAGCTGAACAGTACCTACAAGGTCTCCTTGTGTATAGGTTAGTTTAGGAGAATGTTCACAGTCTTTCGTTCATTCGAAACTGAGGTCTACTTGTGTATAGTGTGATATCCTCTGAATTGCACCTCTCAAAAGGAAGCCCCTTGTTGAAGTGTTGGTAACTCGGTCATGGAGTAGTGCACTATAGTATTAGTACTACCTGTCGGTAACTACAGGTAGTATAAGCAACATGGAGAGGGATAGGGAATCGTGTCTTACCTCAGTCACGGAGTAGTGCACTGAGGTGTAAAGTAAAGATGAACGGTGAAACTATACGACACAGCTACATAGTCAGGTATCATAGTGACGAAAGTCCAACATGGAGACCATCCCGCTAATCAGTGTACTGCCCCTCGACCCTCCCCTATGATGGCGCTCCACCGCATTCACCCTATCCTCCCTGTTCCTGTCCTATTTGCTGTCATGAGCCTTCTCCTCCTGTCTCCCCACTTTACTCCTCTCCTGACTTCCTGGCCTATCGTGCCTCCCAATGAACCCTCCCTGATCACCTCTTTGAACTCCCTCCTGCCGTGGATGTCAGTCCTTAGGTGGGGGATCATGAAAGGTTCTCTCCTCCTTCTCATCCCCCCCTCTCCCCTTTCAATCCTGTGCTACTGGTCATCCGGCATTTCCTCGTTCTCCCCATGCTCAATTATCCCGCGTTACTGGTTATCCGGTTGGTATCACGGGTCCTACCCACCCATGACGTCACAGTACTTCTAATACGCATAGCCTTACTTTCTGCCAGTAGTATATAACCTCCCCGTATCGTAGTAATACTTTGCTTTGGAATTCTCATTCAC
The DNA here is from genome assembly GCA_038088935.1 of Pulveroboletus aff. viridisquamosus. NCBI lineage: Eukaryota > Fungi > Basidiomycota > Agaricomycetes > Boletales > Boletaceae > Pulveroboletus > Pulveroboletus aff. viridisquamosus. The sequence continues at coordinate 5,416 of JBBPJW010000810.1, forward strand.
TTGCTTGCATTATGCGTGCTCCCTTCGAGTGCTTCACTCGCAAGATCCTGATACATATGAACGAGAGGCTCCATCATAAAGGGGATTGATCTCGCTTGTTGTCGTACCACCAGAACGGCTGCAGACGTCAAACATGTCCGAAAAGATCGACGAGTGGAAGGATAGAACTGATTTGTGGACACGAAACAGCAATGGAGGTTGATCTGGCCTTGGTACAAGGAGAACGACGTTCCCGTCCATAAAATAGAGGGGTCTGTGCTTCTCGCTCTGCTGAATGTGCTCGTCACTCATGAACGTTGAATTTGAGACGACAGATGATGGATAAACATATAGACCTCGAAAGTGTTTCTCCAAGTTTCCCCCCAAACTCCCCCTATATCATCAATTGCGTTCGACGACAGGTGGAGATCGATATAATAATCGTTGTACGTTATTTCAAGTAGAGTGTGTGGATAGCTTCGATGCTATATAGCAGTACAGTTCGGGCTGTGATCCGTCAAGAGGTGACTAATCATTAGGAACTACATGACTGAGCTAAGAAAAGCGCGATAGCAAAGAGACAACGAGAAAGCAAAGCAACGACAACGTACGGCTGAACAAACGCACCCACTAGCCACGTCACAGGATCTCGACTACTTCTGTACGGATAAGCCTTGTATTGCGTCCAAGTCCTGGGACGACGATTTCATGTTCAGCAGCGACCCGTTTAAATTCCCCATCCGGTTGTTGTTCGAGTAACAATGCACAGAATGGCTGTTGCAGATGGACAAGGAGCCCCGAAGCCCAAGTGACATTTTCCATTCTGACGGTTGGAAAAGTGTGTAATCGCGGCCCAGAGTCCACACCATCACTGTCTTCTTCTTCATCGTCTTCGTCATCTTTCGCGGTTCCGTCAACGAGAGCCTGTCCAGTGTCTCGAATTCTACGTTGCCTATTCCAGGTACGCGAGCATGATAACAAAGCTCGTGACCACTCCCAAGTTGCTCTTGCACGCTGAGCTTCTTGACTGCAAAGACAACAGATGGAAGGTATAGCCTGCGATTAGCTAAGCGGGCTGGAGGCAGACGGATGACCCGCTCATGAATCAGTACAGCATCTCCCTCATATACTGAGCTTCTTAATGCCTCGACACGCGTCTCCATCTCTGCGTCTTCGATAGGCGGCGAGGAGAATGGCGTTCCACTATACACAGCAAGGCTGGCAGGGAGACAGCTGTTGTATGGCGAGGACTTGCCGGCCCATGCGAGTACCGTCACGTCGCCCGAACGTCACGATCTCTTCCAGTAGATGACCTAGCGCTGCATCACCTTCTCCATAGTGGGACCTGATATCACTCTCGAAAATACCGATCAAAGAATACGCGACATCTTCTTCCACCGTTGCGTTGCGTGCCGAAGCAAGTCGCAGTCCATCAAAGTTCCATTCAAAAATCTTTCAAACAGAGTCGGAGAATCTGAGAAGGCGGCAAAGAGAAAGGGAAAGGCTCACAAGCGAGATGACTGTTAGGTGAGGACTTGTTTGGAATGGGATCACTTCCCGCGCACGCAGTAGCAAACCCATTGCCCGTTCGTAGTCTCCCTCTTTCAACGACATTCCTCCAAGTAGGGATAACATTTGAGCCTGCACATCATCTTAACCATGCTTCACTAATAAACCGTGGCATGAACGTACCCGGACAGTGACATATACTGATTTGTCGTCCACTATGCCAATCAAATCATCTATGCGCGATAGCGCATCGTCGTGTTTTCCGCATTCAAACACGAGGATCGCCTGGTGGAAAAAAAAAATCAGCACAAACAGAGATGAGGACAACGGGACTGAACCTTGATTAATAAAAGAAACTTATTTTCAGTAGGGAGATCTTCGCTGAACACTAGGTCGAATGCACGAATGGCCGACTCGTATTCACCAATCCCAATGCGAGCCACTGCATTTGCAATGTGGCCAATCACGGATCGTTCAAACTCTATAGACTTGGTATGCAAGAGTAAGCACGAGATGGAAGAATAAATGACCTGATGTAACCTTTTTCGCATCCTCGATGCCATGCTCCATTGTCTCAAACGCGTCCGTACAAGGGAACGATAAGCAAAGGCACGCGCACGGCGAGGAGAGCTGAATGGATGTGAGATATCCTGTGTCATGAGTTCTTCTACACGGGTCAAGATTCCTTGTGTCCATGATTCGAACGCCGCCTCACTGATATACATGAGTGGCAACTACAATACTATGAGAAAAATCGAAGGGATTAGAAGTAGTGAGTAGTAATACTTGAGTATGCTCACACCAGGAGAAAAAACGGGGGTCCATTAGATTCGACTTCACTACCAGGCTGATTACTTACATTCATTGAGAAGCAAGAGCAGATGTGTGCGTCCGGCTGGAGGGTATTTAAGTGCTCTCTCGTACTCTCGGCAGAAAATATTTTTCCTACACAAAGGTTCGGCCGGTATCATAGGGCTATGTTTAGACCTATAACACAGCAATAAAGGACTCACTCTTTTTTGCCAGTCTATAGAGGTATGAGACTAGCCCTGAAAGCGAAATTAAAGGACGTACGCAATGGTATCGCTCAATTTCTCCTCTATGCTCTCCCGCTGGGCCATCCCTGCAATATACAACGACCCACCGCGTTCAATGTTCGATCTCCCAAACACCACACAATACGATGGGTCAGCCTTGATGTACCATATGATCTCCGAAGTAGTCGTGTTTGCCAGCTTAGAAATTGTCGGTTCTAGATCATAGCCACTTCTCGCTGTCACCTCATCAGTTCAATATCGCACAGCCAAAGTGCAAAAGCGATCCATACTAGAAACAGCGACATGTAGTATGTCGCACCCTGCCATTCGCATGAGGGGTTGCGTGCAGCGCTCCATGAGAAACATCGCTCTCCGCGGTTCTAGAAGTGGCTTTGCTTCCTCTATTGTCCTGAACACAACCCCTTCCTGACGCATTTTCAACATCAGCGAATTGTCAAGTAGGTCCAGCTTCGTCAGTACGACAGTAACTGGAACTACAGCAAGTAGAAGGTATCTTCAGGTACAATCCAGGAACGATCACTTCGTGTACGTACTATTGTTCAGAATTCCCTCCCTGTCCCGCAGGAAGTCCCCGATCCCGGGTGAAAGGAATTGTCCCTCTGCATACGGAATTGCAAGGCATATCCTAAATCTCTCAATCAACTGTACTCTAACCACGATAGGGCGCCTTACCAAACTGCATGCAATCTATCCTCCAAGGCCTGTTTTTGTCGTCGATCACGAACGAAGTCCTTGACTTTTTCCGGGTTGTTTTCCCCTAGTACGTCGAGTCCGGGGCATTCATGGAGAACGAAGGGCCTGTTCCCTGTCGCGGCAAATTCATGGTCAATATGAGCTTTCCCCGATGATACTGCGCTGACGGGCTAGCAGAAATGTCTGTGAATGCAATTTCTCTGGAAGTAGGGATGGACACACCACATCGTCGACCCCGAACACGTTTCTAATTAGGGAAGACTTTCCAACACCGGCCTGAAGTTTTAACCATCAGTGAATGATCAATGTTGGGTATGGAGACGGATGGGCGTACATTTCCTTTGACCAACAATCGGAAGCTTCAAGCTATTATGTTTAGGTTGCAATTAAAAATGTAAAAGCACCCACCGAGGGCACATACGAAGGATGGCGGATATGTCACTGGGCGAGCTCTCATCGATGGATAAGTTGTGCTCATTGATATGAGCCGCCCTGGCGGCAGCGGAATCGCGTGAGAAGTCAATAGTAACCAAAATGTTTCTGTGGAACTTCGTGTATGCTTTGAAAAGTCAACGTGAACTGTGCTTAAGAAAGCGTACAGTGAAGCTTACTTCTCTGCCCGTGAGCATTGTCCCACATTCCCCACATTATTTCGCTTTGTTTCATGGTGATATCAAGACAGCGTTCGTATCGCGATTGAGATTGGTATTGGATTAATACGGACAATTCGCCTTGGTGGGACAGTCCACTGAGACGAACGATGAAAAATCGGATTCGCGAATTGATTCAACTGGACGTCTCACAGAGGAGTATTGAAAACTTCCTTGTGCTCCTCTCCATGGGAGAATTGGTTCGAAATCACCCTTTTAAAGCCCCGAGGTCGAGTTTCGAGTATAATGCGATCTGCAATCTTGCCAGACCAATTTTGAAATCTGAGAGTGATGCCTATGAAGAAAGCATTAGTCCACATTGAACGCATACGAGAACGAGAATATACTCGATATGTAGATCCAATCCTTGGACGGTGGGAGAGACATAGTGGTGTCGATTGGTCAGGTCACTGGATGGAATATAGACGTTTGGACCACCGGGTAGGGACGAGGTCGAGGGAAGAAGTAGGATGGGCACGAGGCGACCACCACTCTGGTGCATGCTAGCGCATGCTCCAACACGTTGGATCTACTCACGATTATTGGGCAACGCTCGCATGGACGGGATTATTCCGTAATAAATTCCGGAAGGGTTGGCAGTGAGGCACGAACTCGGCCAAGAGCGGAAGCTGAAGAGCAATAAGCGCTCGAGACGGCTCCAAGTTATACGCCAAGGAGCGACAATCTTACCGCCGAAGCGCTGATAACTGAGAATTGTTGAAATTCACAGTATTTATTCTCTTTTTCCTCTTCCCATCGGGAGTTTTGCAAAGATCTACTTTGAGCTTATTACGGCTATTTTGACTCGTCGCGGCTCGTCGCGCAGTGCTGAGCACACTAAGCCAAAGTAGCTGAATTAGCTCGTTACAGTCGAATCTCACATAATGCAAACCTTCCAGGACATGGCCCAAGGTATGCATTATTAGAGAGTACGTGTAATGGGAGATAGTGATCACGTGATGATATTACATCCGGAAAATTACAAGGTGTTACAAATTAGATGAGAGTTATTCTCCGGAGTTTTCCAGATAGGTCAATGGGACTCAGCTTCACCTCAGGTAGTATGCCCTTACATATTCCCATTGTCCCAATTTACAGAGGGTTAAGACAATAGGAAAAAGCTGATAGATTTAGAATTCTAGAGTAGTGTTAAATACTGGGTACACTCTGAATCTTCTTTGGAATGCTTTGGAGAAATGGTTAAATGGGGCTTGACTTCACCTTATGTGGTGCACCTTTACACTAGTCCTAGTACCTCAAATTTTGAAGGGGCTAGATATTATGCAATTAGTATTGTTACAGTTCCAATCTAACACAATGGTCAGCACATGACTGTAAGAGCTGTAGAGCATGTGATGTGACTGGTTATAACCAGGAGCACATGATCATGCAAATAAGTATCCTTATAAGAATAACCCTAGGCTAAGGCTAAGTCCTTATATCAGAGTATTCCCTTGACATTAGGTATCAGTCACATGATATGGCAGATCTCAAGATGAGATCCAGATTGGATCTTCTTGGCCTTATGGTAGCCATGCCTCATTCATAGATCAGTACCAGTGTCTTCCATTCCTCCCACATCCTCATGATGTGGCTTCTCTTCTATTTCCTTCCCTAGATCCATAAGGCCACTGCCTCACTTCTCATTGTCACCCCATGTTCCCTTCTCATATATCTATTAGAGGACTAGAGCTACTTATACTATTGGTGACCACAGATAGCACACTTTAGGGTAGACTCCCTGTACATGGTCTGTGCACAGATCCTAACAATATATAAGGCAGGGGATGCAAGCTGGGAAAACCCGGTCTTGCTCTCTTTGACCTCTAGGCTAGATCTACAGCAGTGATCTAAGGTTTTGATTCAAGAAGGATCCAACCTCTGCTCTCATTCACTGTCTGGCTTTCTGGTTTATACAAGAGCCCAGGTCTCATCTCTTCCCTTATTGTCTAGTTTGGGGCCACTAGACCAAAAGCCTTAGCAGTTATCAAGGATAGATTAGAAGCATCCACCAAGGTCAACTCAAGTTATCAAGGACAGGATGGCTAGTCAGCCATTTCAAGTATTATGCACCTAACTGAGGTATCTCTAAATACAATATGGACTGGTATGTAACTGTAACAGAACAACAACAAGAGGGCTTTTATACTAGTGGCTTCAAACTAGGAAAGAAGAGAATAAATGAGTCTAGATAAGGAATAAGGAATTCTCTAATGGAAGTTAGGACTCAGTCAGGACAAAGGAATGACTCATATTAGTATCTAATGAAGGTTAGGACTAGGTACTAGTCAGTGAGTAATATTGTAATATATAATGAGCAATTGCATACCTCAGTTGGGACAAAGGAATGACTGAGGATGCTATGGAAAAAGGGTAAACATATTAAAGTAGAATGGAGCTGTCATACATTAATATGTTGGGTAGGCAACAAAAGATTAAAGCTGTCATGGATGGACATCATACCATAATCAACACTTTCCCTTAGCTAGGGTTCACAGTACAGTCAATTCAAGCAACCCAACAAGGTGGTAATGTGTAACCATGGGCAAGCCTTTGGTGAAAATGTCAGCCACATTGTTGGTGGAGCAAATATGTTCCAGAACAATTTCCTTGTGTGCAATTTTGTCATGAAGCCAGAAATAGGAGACTTGAATGTGGTGAGTATGAGTGGACATCTCATCCAAAGTCACAAGAATGCAAATAGTGGTGATATTGTCAAGGCAGAGAGGTATAGGGGTCAACAGCCCCAGTCTGAGTTTTGTGAGCAGGTGGCAAACTCAGAGAATTTCATGGCCAATGTGAACAGCAGAGTAATACTCTGCTTTCTGTTATGTGCTCAGCAAACACTGACAGTTTACTCATGTGACCATGGAACTCACCTGCCTTAAAAGGTTAAACCCTAGGCTTAGGTCTGATCTATTATATCAGAGTATTCCCTGCTGATAAGTTGATCACATGATGTGGCTGGATCTCAGATAAGATCTTAGATTGATACTGATGATATCTGATCTCAAGGATCTAGATTAGGATCATATCTGTGGCAGAGATCTAGATAGTGTTATGACTCTGGAAATCAGAGGCTACACCTAGCTGAAGATTGAGAGAGGAGGAACATTGGAAGACAAAACTAAAGGTGGCTCAGGAGAGGAGCAACCGAGGAGTAACTGGAGTGATGAACGACAAGGAGGACTCGGATGAGACATGTGCTCGAGCTTCTAAGATCTCTGCCTTCTTGAAGGGCCTGATTTCCTGAGAAGAGCTTTAACTAAAGCCTAAAACTGCCTAAAGCTACAAAGTGATAAAGTCTGAGGACTTTAGCACTCTGAGCCAGCCTTTATATACTACTCTAGATGGTGCACAGACCATGTACATCCGTGTCTACCCTGAAGCGGTACAGTAAGCCAACCAGTAGCATATAAGGAGTAACTCGTGTAGGCCGAATGGGAAATGCATGGGGCGGATATGAAATGGAGGTGGGGGAATGGAAGAGAAGTAGGCGTGGTCACAATGAGGACGGGGATTTTAATCCACAGATGAGATCACCTTGGCAGATCCGTCAGATCCAAGATCGGGGAGATCCGGGAAGATCCAGGGAAGATCCCTAGATGTGCCTCATGGCCACTAACCTTAGAGATACTCGTATAGTATATGCCAAGTCCTAAGTTAGGGTTTATCCTGATAAGGGATAGGATTCCCACGATCACGTGAGAGTGAAAGTGGTCATTGCAAGGTTTGCAACAGATAGATCTTCTTGGCCTTATGACAGTCATGCCTTATTTATATCTGTTAACCCTAACACTCTTCCATTCTCCCACATCCTTATGGTGTGGTTTCTTTTCCATTTCCCTTGATTCATGAGGCCACTGCCTCATTCATTACTCAGCACCCTATGCTCTACTTCCTATTTAAGAAGGTATGAGAGAATACTGCTATTGGTTACATAGATAGTAGGTTATGAAGTGGGTGACTACCTGCCCTGACTTGAGTCTCATGTCTTCCTTGATGAATGCCTTTCTATCTGCTGAGGCTTTTGGCTAGTGGCCTCTAACTAGGCTGATGAATGAAAGCTAAGATGGCCCTGTGTAAAGCTAGGAGCTCAGCAACCAAATGAGCCAGCCTCAGGAGAGCTAAGGAGGATTCCCCCTTTTGGGAATGGCCCTCAGATCCTAAGTGTCCCTTGTATAAACCCTGTAAGAGTCAAGAGGACAAGACTGGGGAATACCCAGCTTGTGCCCCCTGCCTTATATATTGCAAGAGTCTGTGCACAGACCAAGTACAGGAGGCCTACCCTAATGTTAGCTATCTATGTAAATCAATAGCCTAAGTAGCTCTGTGGACCCTGGGAATATAAATAGGGAAGGAGTACATGGATTGTAAGGTAGAAGTGAGGCAATGGCCTTGCGGATACAGGATGGAGGATAGGAGCTGCCACACCATGAGGATGTGGGTGGAATGGAAGCATACCGGTATCGATCCATGAAAGCAGCATGGCCACCTAGAGGCTGAGGAGATCCAATCTGGATCTCTGCCATAGATGCAGATTCAAATCTCCATAGAGATATCATCAGGGACTGATCTAAGATCTCATCAAGATCCAGCCACCGTCACATGACCTAAACCTAAGTGCAGGAAAATACTCTGAAGAACTACTAACCTTAGCCTAGGGCTTGCCTTATAAGGCTACTCATTCGCACAATCACATGCTACTGATCACATGACCAGAGCATCACATACTTTCTGATCTCTCATGGTCACGTGAGACTGTGTGTTAGGCTGGAGCCATAATAGGTTACTCATTCTATGTACAAGGCTATGTCTCTCTGGCAATATATATACAGGATGGGCAAGATCTGGAGTCTCTTCAGTCTTGATCACTTGTATCATCTGCTCCTTTTACCTGGGCTCTTCTGAGTTAACCTGGGCACTTGTCCCTCTTCTTCTTCCTTGCAGCCTAAGCACCTAGTTTGATGTTAACTCAGGTTATCCCTTTCAAGACCCACAAGCCTAGTTCAGGGCCACTAGCTAAAAGCCCTCTTGTTGTTATTATTCCTGTTACTTACTGGTTGTTGCTAGTATTTGGATTGCACTCAGAGTAGTGCATAACACTTCCACTTTGGATAATGCAGTTGCCATCTGTTTCTTTGCAGACCAAGAGAAAATGCTGTGGTCAAGCATAAGAGCATAGCTGGAGACAAAATAGGCATGATCTGGGAAGCCAGCATGATCAGCATCAGAATAAGCATGGGGAGTAAGGGACTACACTGCATCAGGACCACTGAGGGTCATGACAAAATCACAGGTGCATTTGAGGCATTGAAGGATGCACTTTACTGCTGTTCAATGGATTGGCCCAGGATTGACTGTGAACTATGCAACCTGCTGCATAGTGTGCATAATATCTGGGCAAGTCATTATGGTGCAGTGGTTGAGTGCACCCATGGCATTTTGATATGGCACATTGTGCATGTCTGCAAGATCATTGGCAGTGCTTAGAGAGTACATGTGTGATAAATGTAAACTGGTTTGTTCTGGTGTTGATACTGGGTTGGCAGAGTCAAGTCTGTAAGTTTTAAGCATGGTATTGATATATTGGCAATAAGATAAGAAAATCATGCAGGCAGAGTGGTTCTGGGTAATTTCAATGTCTAAAAGATAGTAAATCTCCCCCTGATTCTTGAAGGAAACATGTGTGCTGAACTTATGTTTGAGGTAGATCATCTCATCTGGCAAGGAGACATAGAGTCCCAAGTCATCTACATGGGAGGTGATAATGCAGATTCCAGATGTGTAACAGTGGATAAATACATAGGGATTAGATGTGCAGACAGAGAAACCAAGACTATTACACATCTAGCAGACATGACAGTTCATAGCATGTGACTATGGGAATTATAGAGCATGTGATGCAAATGGTTGCATAGTCATGTGACCAGGAGCATGTGATCGTGTGAACAAGATGCCTTACAAGAATAACTCTAGATTAAGGCTAAGTCCTAATAATTAGAGTATTTTCCCTACACCAGGTATCAGTCACATGATGTGGCAGATCTCTGATGAGATCTAGATCCAGTTCCCAATGATATCTGATCTCATGATCTAGATTAGGATCTAATCTGTGGCAGAGATCCAGATGGAATCTCCTTGGCCTTATGGTGGCCATGCCTTATTCATAGATTGATATTAGTATGCTTCCATTCTCCCACATCCTCATGGTATGGCTTCTTTTCCATAACATCCCTAGATCTGTGAGGCCACTGCCTTATCCCTTCATATCTGATCCATACTTTTCCTTCCCCTTTTTAATAGAGCTAGTTATGCTATTGGTGACCATAGATAGTGTAGGTTTAGGGTAGGCTCCCTGTCCTTGGTCTGTGTGCAGACCTGAGCAATATATAAAGCAGGGGGTGCAAGCTGGGGAAACCCAGTCTTGTACTCTTGATCTCTTAGCTAAAGGTTTATATAAGAGATGCTCTTGATCTGTGGTCCTGTCCCAAGAAGGGATCCACCATAGCTCTCATGAGACATTACTCCTTTGGTTACTAAGTCCACTAGGCTTTATACAGAACCATTATATCATTCTCTATATCTGCCTAGTTAGGGGCCACTAGCTAAAAGCCTCATCAGTTATCAAGAATAGAATAGGAGCATTCACCAAGGTCAATTCAAGTTACAAGGCAGGGCAGCTAGGACTTGCCACTTCAAAGACCAGTGAAAATTGACTTTAGCTTGTGGCACCAAAGGTGGCCAGACTGGCATAAATCATAAAGTGCTTTCCTAAGGAGCCAGACATGCTACTCAAAACTGATATGGATAACTACCTGTCCTGCCTTGATACTTGAGTCAACCTTGATGTATGCTCCTTTCCTTCCTAGAGAACTAATGAGGCTTTTGGCTAGTGGCCTCTAACTAGGCTTGAGTGAAAGCTACAATGGTCCTATATAAAGCCTAGCAGGCTCAGCAACCAAAGGAGTACTGCCTCATAAGAGCTATGGTGAATCTCTTCTTGAGATGGGATCACAGATCAAGAGTTTCTCTTGTATAAACCTTCAGCTAAGAGGTCAAGAGAGCAAGACTGGGTTTCCCCAGCTTGCATCCCCTGCCTTATATATTGTCAGGATCTAAGCACAGACCATGTATAGGAGGTCTACCCTAAAGTATGCTATCTATGGTCACCAATAGCTAAAGTAGCTCCTACCTCTAAATAGATATATGATATGGAATGCATGGGGTGGCAATGAGAAGTGAGGCAGTGGCCTCATGGATCTAGGGAAGGTAGAAGAGGGTGCACATCATGAGAATGTGGGTAGAATGGAAGGAAAACATAGGCTCATGGATATGAATAAGGCATGGCTGCCATAAGGCTGAGGAGATCTATCTAAATCTCTGCCACAGATTATTGTGATCTCAATCCCATCTGAGATCTGCCATATCAGTGATCCAATCCCTGTGCATGGGAATACTCTGAATTGGACTTAGATCTTAGCCTAGGGTTTGCCTTGTAAGGCTACTTGTTCACATGATCATATGCTCCTGGCACATGACCAGTCACATCACATGCTCTACAGCTCTCATGGTCACATGCTAACCATCATGTTAGATTGGTACCATAACAAAAACCATTTGCAATAAATCCAGCAGGTTGCCAGATATAGGCAGGCTGGTTAGAGGGCATGTTGCTGTTAAGGAAAGCTGAATTCATGTCAATGACATGGATTTCCCAGTCAAAGGCAGTGGCAATCATGCAGAGCAGATGGATGGACTCAATCCTTGCAACAGAGGCAAAGGTTTTATCAAAGTTGACACCTGGTTTTTGAATGAATTCATGTGCAACAAGACAGGCCTTATATTGTAGAATATAGCCAGAGGCATCATGTTTGATGTGGAATACCCATTTTATATCAATAGTAGTGTGATTAGCAGGGAGCATGACCAGCTCATATATCCCAAGTTATGTAATAGCATTAATTTCATCATGCATGGCCTGCTCCCAGTCTGCTCTATCTGGTGAGTTTATTGCCTCATAGTATGTGTGGGGATCTTCTCCTGATGCAATGTTGATATTTTTATCAGGTGAATGAGGTGTGGGCATCCTGTTCTCCCCAGCATCTGAATCTTGTGGACTGGAATCTGAGTATTCCTTATCTAAGCTCTGTTGTCAGGTTCATGCAGCATTGGATATGGTTTTGCAAGCCTTGATAGAGGCAATGTGAGTGGACCAGGCATGAGGAGGTGGAGGTGGAGCAGGGTTTTAATGGGGCAGAGGTGGCTCAATATAATTAAGTGGAGCAGGAGGAGATAGAATAGGAGGCTCCACATAGTTAGTTTGAGCAAGAGGAAACACAGACAGTTGCTGGCTGGGATTTTGATGGGGCAGAGGTGGCTTAACATGATTAGGTGGAGCAGGAGGAGGCACAGATGGTTGCTGGCTGGGTTCAGTGTTATCTGGCTTAAAGAAGGATGAATGGAGTAAGGTGTAGTGGAATTGAGACTTCCCCTCAGCCAGGAAGCAGTCATGACCATCTGCAGAATCATCAAAAACAGCATGAGCCAAGATTCAAATGGCATATTTGGCTGGGAGATAGAAATGCCAGCCTTTCTGTGTGGCTGGATAACCAACAAAGATGGCACACACACCTTTGGGGTCAAGTTTCTGGTGGGCAGGGGTATCATCAAGAACATAAGCAAGACAGTCAAAATGGTGGAGATAAGAGATATTGGGCTTATGTCCATACCACATTTCATATGAAGTGGAGTTAGAAAGGGAGTGGGTCAGGTGCTAGTTTTTGATGTAAATAACATAGTTGATGGCTTCAGTCCAGAGGGAGAGGGGTAGGCCAGAGTCAATGAGAATAGTGCAGACATAATCAATAAGAGTACAATTGAGCTGCTTAGAGATACCATTTTGCTCAGGGATGCATGGGGCAAAGGACTCCCATCAAATACCCTCCTGTTTCATAAAGAAGATCCAAGTATTGGTGAGAAATTCACCACCATTGTCAGTTCAGAATGTCTGAATGGATTTGTCACATGAGTTCTTAACTTCAGATTTCCAGGTTTTAAAAGCAGCAAAAGCATCATTCTTGTGCCAGAGGAATAAGACCCAAATCCAGCATGAGTAATTATTAGTAAGGGTTAGCATATACTGTGACCCAGATACATTATGGACAGGTAAAGGGCCCCAGAGATCTAAGTGGATGAGGGCAAGAAAATAGCATGCTCTACCATGTTTTGATGGCAGAAATGAGGCACAAGTGAGTTTGCCCATTACACAGGATTTGCAGATAGGGAAGTTATGGTCCAGTTCAGCCTTAGTGAGGTCAGCACCAGTTACAAGCCCACTATGCAATAGTGAGCAGACAGTTGAATAGTTCAAGTAACCAAGGTGGCAGTGCCAATGCTCTAGCTTGGAGAGAGATAGAGCAGCTGGGTAAGCAGCATCAGATCAAGGTCTGGGGACATCAAGGTAGTAAAGCCAGTTAGCATGACAGATGGTGGTGAAGACAGTTTTACAGGACTTGGCAAGCAGATCATGAAGCAGTTGTCCCTCATCAGGTAGCTCAAAGGAGATGCAGCACCCTTCACCAAAAAGAGTATAGCAATTTGCATCATCAAGCCATGACACTGAGATGATGGACATGGAAGATGAGGGAACATAGCATGCATCATGAAAATGGAGTCAGGTTGTATTACCAGAGGGCCTGCTGGCAATGAATTGAGCTTTATCATGGCCTGATATGACCATTTGCTTATTGCCAAAACCACTAATGCTCCTGCCTGGTGATGTGAAATATAACATGAAAGATGAGTGATCTGTGAAAATGTGAGTTGATATACCAGAGTCAATAATGGGTGCCAACAACATAAAGCAAGCATGAAGGGCAGAATCCACAGGGTTGGGGGGAGCCAAATCAGAGCACACTAGAACACTAGAAGGCATGGGTGCAGGAGATGCTGGGTTTGCCAGCAAACATTTCTCCAGGACAATGTTAGATATCGATATCTCATCTTTGCTGTCAGCTTCTTGAGTGACTTCCATTTTCTCTTTTTTCTGGTCACATAGCTTTTTCTTCAGTTCTTTCCCCTCCATATCACCACCTTTTGTAAAGCATGTGGGTTTTTCATGACCAGTACACTGACAATTCATACAGAACTTCGTGCCAGAAGCACAGGCAGTTTGCTCTAGTGTCATCAGAGCATTGTCAGAAGGTCTGCTAATTATGGCAGTGGCAGGGGGCATCTGCTGTCACTTTTCCTCAAGTATTTCAGATATAATGCTGGATAAAGTTGTCAAGGCCTTGTCAAAATGGAGCCCCTTGATAAAGTAGTCCCAAGAGTCAGGGTCCTTTGGATCAGAAGGAAGTGTTGATAGGAGAATAATAGCAGAAAGCCATTTCTGAATCACAAAGTTGGCATTTGCAAAATAGCAGATAGCCTCCTGATACTCATTAACATGCACAGATACATCTCCACCACTTGGCATATGGTGTGTAAGATGGCAGAACCAATATATGATGAATCCCATTCCAACTTGGTTAAATTCTGCAGCAGGTAGATTTCATATATCACTTGCAACATAGAGATAAAGTATTTTGATGACAAGCTCAGCTTTGATGCATTGTATAATCATTGCTTTTACAGCTGAATTTATTTTCTGCCAGATAGCATGGGAAGTAGAATCTGATGGTTCTGAGAGAGTTCCATTGACAATTTGTGATAGATCACAGTACTCAAAAGCTATCAGCATGTGATGTGCCCATATAAAGTAGCCAGATTGATTTGCAAGGTGATCATTGTTATCCCATGGAAAAAAATGGCTTGCACTTGTAGGCATATTCCAAGATGTGGGCACAGCAGGGGCAGTAGTTGGACTGGAAGCTTGACCAAACATATGGGCTTAGAATGAGAAATGGACTGGATGTAAGTTAGGCCTCAGGGCTCATAACCTAATGGAAGTTAGGACTAGGTACTAGTTAGTAAGCAATATTGTAATACATGATGAGCTCTTGCATACCTCAGTTGGGACAAAGGAATAACTGAGGATGCTATGGAAAAAGGGTAAACATATTAAAGTAGAATGGAGCTGTTATACATTAATTGTTACGACTCTGGAAACCAGAGGCTACACCTAGACTGTGGATGGAAGAGGAGGAACACGAAGTAAACCCTAGTGGTGGCTCAATCGAGGAGCAACTGAGGATGACTCTGGAAGAGGAAGAGGACTCGAATGAGACACG
>JBBPJW010000811.1:0-20531 GCA_038088935.1 Pulveroboletus aff. viridisquamosus
GGTCACCAAGGCTGGGCATGAGTGTTGTGCTCTCGGGGGGGGGGGGGGATTCGCGGGGGTGACCTTTTTTTTTTTTTTTTTTTTTTTTTTTTTTGCATAGGCTTGCCCGTATAGCCGCGCGTTGGTGCATGGGGTCAATGTCAACGTCTCCAAGGCTTAAATTTTCAGGTGAGCTATCTTTCTACAACTCTGTCACATTCAATCCTCCTATGCGTCAAACACGTAGAACTTTAAGCGAATCAGACTCATCCGCATGAACAAACCAGACATGCAACAGCTATGAGGCACACCGAAACTCTCGTATAGATGTACCACACAATGGATCGAGTAGTAGTGTCAAATGACGTCCGTGACCAAAGCGAAATAAAAAATAAGAAATAAAAACAAATGCAAACGGCTTTACAACAAATTCTTTTGCCATTTCACCTCCACACCATCGGCACTGGTCAGGAAGGGCATCAAATCGCTCGTGAGGAACTCGCTAGGCCACTCTTGTCTGATTTGGCCCTTCAAATAGGTAGTTGTAATCCCAAGGTGTTCTTCTCGGATACCAGGAGCGACAGACTTGATGGTTGGCGCTTGCTCGTCGATGACGCGGTCGAGGAATTCGACACTGACGGGCTCACCCGTATCCATTCGCGAGCTGTACTTGGCCCACTGCCAAAGCTGGACACGTGCAATCTCAGCGGTGGCTGCATCCTCCATCAAGTAGTTAACCGGGATGCAACCACTGCCACCGATCCACGCCGTAGAGTACGCCAACATGACGGAGACGTTGCTGCGAACGCCGTCCACGGTAATCCGTCCAGGTACGTCTGTGTTCAACAAATCGGCGGCTGCCACTTTGACATCCTCCCGGCGAACCTGATACTATCACACGGGACCGAGTTAATTGAAAAGCATGCAGAGGTGTGAATATAAAGATCCACCTGGTTTGGACCCAACATGTGCTTGTCGAATACTTTGCGAGCAATCTCGTTGATAAGCGGGTGGGCAATCCAAGTACCGTCATGCCCAGCTGTGACCTCGCGAAGCTTGTCTGCTTTGACCTTTTCCATAGCAATCTCGTTCGCTTTTGGGTCGTTCTTGATGGGAATCTGCGCAGACATGCCACCCATAGCGGCCACCTTCCTCCTGTGAGCATCGTCAGTGCGTCCTTGGATGGAGTGACTGGCAAAGCCATACTTGTGGCAAGTTTGGATTAAAAGGCGCACGTAGGCATCCATGAATGGTACCGTCATGGTGACATCCTTCCTGTCTGGCAGAATCGCACTCCTATCTGCCCTGCGCTTTTTGATGGCGCTGAAGATATAATCCCATCTAAGAATATGCACAGGTTGAATGACTGGTGACAGAGATGGTGGGGGAAAGGCGACAAAAGGGGCTTACCTCCCACAATTGAGGCCGGCCGAGTGATTTCGGAGCTCAAACAGGATCTCTTCCATCTGGAATGCAGCGGGGAGAGTCTCAATAAGGACAGTAGCCCTGATAGTGTTGTGGGGGACGCCGAGATAGGACTGAGAGAAGAGGAAGAGGTCGTTCCAGAGACGGGCCTCGAGGTAGTGTTCCATCTTCGGAAGGTAAAAGTAGGGACCAGAGCCACGCTTGGCGAGTTCATGGGCGTTGTGGTAAAAATAGAGTGCGAAATCGAACAGCGAGGCAGACAGGGGAGCATTATCAACGGTCACACGGGTCTCGTCAAGGTGCCAGCCTCTCGGTCTGCAGGGGATACATCAACACCGCCTGCGAGGAAAAACAGCCACATGGCATACCGAACCAAAAGAACGGCGGGGTTCTCGACGAGCTTGTATGGCTTTCCGCCGGACACAAAGTCGATTTGCCTTCTGACAGCATCGCGGAGGTTGACCTGTCCGTTGATCATGTTGGCAAATGTCGGTGCGCTGGAGTCTACGGCAGGGTCAGAAAAGAAAAGGGGAGAAGGAGCGACGGGACCGACCCTCAAAGTCAGCCATGAATGTCTTTGCGCCACTGTTCAGGGCGTTGATGACCATCTTGCGGTCGGTAGGACCGGTGATTTCGACGCGTCTGTCCTCGAGCCCGGGGGCAGGGGGAGCACAGTGCCATGAAGGCTCGGCGCGGATGTGGGCAGTCTCGGGGGGGAAGTCGAGGGGGACGCCCGAGTCAAGCCTGCGCTGGGCAGCGTGGCGGGCGACTAGGAGAGTCTGCCTGGTGGACTCAAAGGTTCTGTGGAGGGCACCGAGGAAGGTCAGCGCGCCATCGGTGAGTATTTGGGACTGTGCGTCCGGGACAATGTTTGAGTGGATGCGGATGCCTGGAGACATCACTCAGGCTGCTTGCAGGGTGTCGCAAGCGGCGAGCTTAAGTAGGCCCCTCTGGCGGGGCTCCGTCGCACCTCCGATCCGGACACCGGATGCCCGACGGAGACCGGTTGGTTTGGTAGCCATTGGCAAAGTACTACAGTGCCCTGCCAATAGGCCAGCTCAAGCGCGCCTCCTCCTCCTGTGTGACGCCCTGCAAGTAGTCTCCAGGTGTCCACTCGAACATCATGCCAAATACACCGTCCCCAAGTCCTGACGGATGGCCCACATCATATCTCCGGGGCATGTGAAACAGACCAGCCATGAAACTGAAAGTCAGGCAACTCTCTCCCAGTAGTCGGTGAGGGCAGCGCTAGCACGGACAACGGCAGCATGCACTTGGGCGTCGATTGCCAGCAAGGGGGCATCTAACTAGGCCACAACACCATCAGAGTAGCAGACATGGAAAACACGCCCACCATCCCATCTCCATCACTCGTCGGCGACAGGACCCCTCTCATTCTCTCAACGTCACCCTCAGTGAACACCGCGTCCGCAATGAACGACAAGGTACTCACGCATCACATTTTTGACCGCGCCCTCTCCCACCTTGATCACCCTACGACACGCCATCTGCCACACCCCAACGCTGACAGCGCCTGAAACCACAGTTACTCTCGCCGGCAACACCAAGGACGTCAGACTGACCTCGCGGTGCAAACGGAAGCGCAAGCGTCCATGTGAGAGGACCAAACCAGTTGGATGGCAGGTAGAACACAGCGGAGCTCCTGTACCACCATCCAATCACAAACTGCACTCCCGTCGTCAACACCCACATGAGACTGCCAAACTGTGTCAAGAACGTGGTCTTGGTAGTCGCGAGCTCGCCGTCTGAAACCCACACATCAGTCCACAGTCACGAGAGGCGTGCTGCA
The DNA here is from genome assembly GCA_038088935.1 of Pulveroboletus aff. viridisquamosus. NCBI lineage: Eukaryota > Fungi > Basidiomycota > Agaricomycetes > Boletales > Boletaceae > Pulveroboletus > Pulveroboletus aff. viridisquamosus. Next base: position 3,215 of record JBBPJW010000811.1, read on the forward strand.
TAAAACGCCGCAAACGTGTGCGAGCCGCCCGGGCAACTCACTGAGTTTTTCGAGTTCTGCAATCCCCCTGTCCACACTCCGCCTCAACTTGGCCCACTTGGCGAATTGATCCTGAGCGCTGGTCTGCATAAGCTCCTTCTTCGCAGCCAGCAGCTCCGTTTTGAGCTCGCGTTGTCTCGCATGCTGAACACTCATGAATACCCTGCAGTAGAGACCCCAAGCCTGCATCGCATTCGAGATCAACCCCGACAGAGGCAAAAAAGACGACGTACAAATTCAACAAGGACGGGCTTGCCAATCCATGATACAAGCTCAGTCAGAAGAACGAGGAGGAAGATGGTGACGATAAGAGACATGGTGTTACACCAAAGTGTGTCGTGAAGGAGGGTACAGGATATAGCAGAGCTGCCAGATGGGGGTGGACTGCCACCCGGAAGCAGACTACAACTCATCAACCAGCGCTGTTACCGTCATTCGCGCTCGGCTTCGCGCTCGATGCAAGCAGTCGACGGTGGTCGTCGAGTATCGGAAAAAATCACCCGATGGATGCTCTCCGTCGTGCCGGGTCTGCGCCGTTTCTGCGCCGTTTCACGCTGCATGCCCCACTGCCCAGCGCCAGCAATTCTTCAGCCTCCTCTAATTGTGTTCGAAGTCATCCGTATGCACCTTCACGTTCGCGTAGGTGTCAGGACAATCGCCCCAGACAGCAGTGTGTTGCAATCAAGGGCCAACAAGCTCATCTCTTGTGGGACTTTGGGGCTAGAAAACTGCATTGACGGAAGCATACTGACCCAACTACTCTAGGCGACCGGGGGCGTTGGACATTCATAGGCAGAGAGGAGTCATGACTGCGTTTGCGATTGGTACATGGTCCTGGTGCGGATGCGTCGACATATACATATCTCCATCCCTTCGTCCCCCGTCCCCTCGTGACAAACAGAAACGCCTAAATGTTGAGTTTGGTGCGCCGCCAGTGACGGCGCTTGGCGTTGTACTATCCGCCGAGGGGCGTCGTCAGTATTGCGACCCACGAGGCACCACCATAAACACTGCGTACTTGGATCTTCGTGTCCGTCTTCAGACGAAACCACTGGGGGATTGGCCTAGCGTAAATCAACGTCCATTGAGCAACACCTCCAACGCTGTCGACGTGCGCCTGCTCACCGATTCTGGCGGGCGGCCTTGGCAAGAGTCCGTTTTGTGCGGAAAGTCTTTTGTGAGGGCTAATGATGGGATGAGAACAAACCACCCGTGCAACGTCGTGTTTACGCACCATTTTGTTCTTTGGCGTCGGCGTCGGTCGCGATGGGTGTGGCCTGGATACTAAAGTTTGCAAATGGACTTGTCACTGTACAGTTGCTGACTCAGCGACACTGGCTAGTCACGTGCTATATATCCCGTGCGCGTGCGCGTAACCACTCAACGGACACAACGCTCTCGCTCGCTACGTACCATGCAGTTGCTCAACGTTTGGTTCGCATTGTTGGCAGTGGCCGTTTGCGTCTTCGCAGCTGAGCCGCCGACAGAGCTCCAGATCGAGACCACTTTCATGCCCGAGGAATGCCCCGACAGGGCGGCCAGGGGAGACACCGTCTCCGTTCACTACGTGCGTCGGCGCCGTTCGACATCGTCACTGCTCAGTCTCATCGTGACTGTCGTACATTTCAGACTGGCACCCTGTTTGACGACGGAGCCAAGTTTGACTCGAGGTAGGTCTGTCTTGTTACACCTGACGACACTGTCATAACGACGTGGGTGCCATAGTCTCGACCGTGGCAAGCCGTTCTCCTTCAAGCGTGTGTCCACCTCATGTCTCGCACATGCTTACAGTGTTGACCATGTTACTCCTAGTTGGCGTCGGACAAGTGATCCGTGGTTGGGATGAGGGTCTTCTCGGTGCCTGTGTTGGAGAGAAGCGTACATTAACTATTCCTTCTAGCCTCGGTTACGGTTCGTTTGTTTCCACTCGCCGTCGCCCCTTCTGATGGTATATGGTCTGTAGGGAGCAGGGGGGCCGGTCGCTCTATTCCGCCGAATGCTGCTCTGGTATTCACGACAGAAGTCACGGGCATTCAACCCGGCAAGCGCGACGAGCTCTAAACACTATCGTTACATACACGTTGTGAATTGAATTCGACAAAGCATTCGCGGTGACCCAGCAAATAAACCAGAATCACCGCTAATACATGACCACGCTCGAATCAGCGGGCGACAGGATGAGTGAGTGCAAAACGACTAGGTGATCGTTCGTTTCGTCTCTGGCCCCTTGAGCTTCTCGTGTACGAGTTCACTAAACTCCTCCCTGAGTATGGCTTCTCTCCTCTCCCTCTCTTCTTTTTGTAGCTTGAGGATGCCCCTCTTCTCCTCCGCGCTGATCACCTGGTTTTCCTTCCTCATGCGGACGGCATTCATGCGCTTGTGCCTGCTACCGCTCATGACATACCCAACAGCCTCGAACTGTGCTATCTCGTCCGACGTAAGACCGATTTCACCACGACGAGGGATGCGAGTTTGTGTGTCGTCTTTTAAGAAGGCGGCCATGGCACTCCCCTCACCGCGTAACAACGCACCACCATAAGCGCGCTCGTCTACCCTTTTGGACATGGTCGCCCTCATTAGAGGCTGAGGGCCCATCTCCATGTCCGAATCGTCGTCGTCGTCGTCTGCTTCATCTACCTGCCCCTTGCTATGCGACAGAACAATGGCAGGTGGTGGCATCGAACCGTTGTTTTGAGACGTCGCGATAAACGGCCCCGCAGCCGCAGGCTTTTCAACCCATTCCTCCTCTTCGGACACACGAGGGGATGACGGCACGAGGCTTGGACTCGGGCTCCGTGGACAACTCCTACTCTTGCTCCTCCGGTCGTGTCTTCTTTCTCCAGAGCGTTCGCGTTCGTCTTCCTCAGTTTCGTGATAGCTCTGCGACCGATGCCTATGTTCTTTGCGTGCTCTCCTCTCTCTTTCTTTCCGAGCACGTTTACGCTCTTTGCGCTCACGACGACGCTCTAACTCCGAATCCGAAGACTCTGTAGCAGTCTCCGAGTGGACCCGCTTGGATTTTCTGCGAGAAGATCCGCGCTGGGGAGATCTATCAACGACAAGTTACAGGTGCGAATTTGGAACCTGTGAGACAGTCACTTACAGTGCGCGCGCAGGCGCTTTCGGTGAAGGCGGCCAGATGCTGAACGTGGAACCCTCCCTTTGCGTCCTCCGGCTAAGAGACAGATAGCAGATGAGTTCACGCGACCAAAAGAGGAGGGGAAGCGTACCTTTCCAAGTACTCGCTACTGCCACCTCCATAACCACCGCGCCGCTCGTACCCTCCCTCTCGCGGCTGGCGATGAGCATACATGTTTGGCACTCCCGGGCCTGGCGACGGAGGACGCTTGTAGTCACCATACTCTGGCGAGGCTCGTCTTCGACTCCTGCTTCTGTCCCTGTTTGTGTTTCGTTCTCGTTCTCGCTCCCGCTCTCGATATCTGCCTCTGTCGTTGTTTCTGTCGTCCATCCGCCGCCTGTTGTCTCTGCGCCGGGGTGGAGTTGGGTCGTCGTCATGGTCCCTTCTCCGATCATGTCTGTCCTCCGGACGTTCCCTCTCCTTCTCCCCTTCCCCTTCCCCTTCTCTCTCCCTCTCACTGTCACTGTCACTGTCGCTTCCTGTATTCCCCGCTTTTTCTCTCTGCCTGCGGACTCTGTCGTACCTGTAATATGACGCTGGGGATCTTCCACGACGCGAGTTTGGGCAAATATCCCTTGAGTCTTGTGGGACCAGCCCCATGCGCGACGGGTGAACAGTGGCCATGGCAAGGGTATATTCTACTTGGCCAGCGAGGCGCAAATGGCGTGGAGACAAACAAAAGTAAATAAGTGGACATAGCATGCTGACTCAGCACAGCGGTTATACGTGTCAAAGTACACTTAGGGACGAATTGCATAAATGGTGATTGATGGTAAGTCCGCTGTTGCGGCGGGTAGTAGTTTTGTGAGCACAGCCGGGGGATCGAAATGGGATGCGAGAGACGGGATGAGTAGCTTAAAAAGTTAAACCTCTGCCGGCATCATGTCTTCTTTCATTAATCTGTGTCTCATGTCGAGATGCCTCAAGTACTCCCTGGCACGCGTCTCAAAGATCTCGCAACCGGTGAAAAGACTGTCAGGCACGATGTCCTTGCGTTGCTCCCAAGGATGGAGATCCACAAACTCGCACCTATCGATGGCAACGAGGACCATTCCAAAGCTATATGCATCCGCGAGGAGCGGATCTTGGCACTCGCCGCGCAATACCTCCGGAGCAGCGAATGGGCGAGTGCCAGGGTGGATTTGCTCGGTCATCCTTGGATACGCCTCTGAGTCCGCTGAACCAAGAGGCTTGCGGTTGAGGTGCTGAAAGGGATCCGCGGGTTCGTCGGTTGGCGGGAGGAATGTGGAATCGATAGAGACCGAGCGCCCAAAATCGAGGAGCTTTATCGTATCAGAAGAATAGGTGACTTGTATGTTGAGAAGAGAAAGATCGCCATGGCTTAGGCGAAATGTATGAAGATGGGTAAGGCCGTCTAGGAGCTGGTTGTGGAAGTCTATCTTCTGTGCTCGGGCGAGGGGAGGACGTTGGCGAATGACATCATACAAGGTTCGACCATCGACATACTCGAGGACCATACCGACGTTCTCCAGGCATCCAAGGAAAGCGGCGATGTTACGGTGGCGAGAGACAGTTGTGTAGACACGCAACTCTGCAAGGAACTGGGTGGTGACGTCCTGTGCATTTGACTCTATCTCTCCGTTTATCTCGAGCTGAACGACGTCTGGTTTCTTGACGACGCATTTGAAGAGGACAGAGGCGGAGCCTTGTGCACAGGGAGCGAGATTTGCGGTAGGATTTGGTGGAGCAGAGTAGGCAGAAGGGGTCGGGAAGGAGAAGATGGAGTTTGGCTGGCGTGGTGGTTTGTAGACGGGTATGGACGGATTTAGGGAGCTCGAGACCTTGTCTGGTTCGTGGAGGAGGTGGTGGTAGTGGGCGTCGTCTGGGACGACGTTTGTTTCCTCCGAAGAGGGGAAGGAGGTGGAAGAGGAGTTCGGGACGTGGGTCTCCTCGTCAAGCTCGACTGGACACTGGGTAAGTTTTGGAGGGCGAGAGGAGGGAGAGACCGACCCATCCACCAGTTCTTCTTCGAGGTGAGGGTGAGGCGTTTGACGTGCATCCTGGACTGGGTGGAGGGTCCTGATAAACCGGACGACACTGTCGGCAATCGGAAGGGCATGATGACATCACACTGACATTCCCACGCCACATAGGTTGTCATCACCTGTGAGGCACACCCGTCGCGCTCGACATCCTCTCTTTCTCCCGCCTGCCTGTCCTCCCCCTTCACCCTGCCCGCCCCCCGCAGCCCCTACACCGTCGCGGACCACACAGCGTCCACGCGCCCCAGCTTGCCACTGCTCTGTCCGACATGCCACACCACTTTGAGAGACCAAACGAACCCACGTTATCCCAAACAGCACTCCCCGATCGATTCTCGCCTGCGCTTTCCGACTCTCAGCCAAGGTCTCACTCCAGCCCCGCCCCACAGCCTGACTCCTTGACGCAAGTTGACCAAGGCTCAGCGGCAGGTATCTCCTTCTCACAAACATTCGACACCATTCTTCCCGCAGTGGATCCTCCCTCCGAGCACCCCTTACCGCAGGACGGCTCCTTCCAGTCCTCACCTGCAGAGGCTACCAAGCGCCGTCCATTGCCAACACCCCCATTAATACAACGTTCTTCATCCTCGTCCGAGGCGCACTGCATATCTGATCCTATTCCATCCTCTCCTCCCCCACCGTATTCCATGTTCCTCCTCACAGAGGAACCGGTGACAATGACCCGTGATTTGTCTCGGGCTGACATGTTCGCTGCCCCTGTCACCATGGTCCCCGAAGCACCAGTAATCATGGCACCTCCACCGAACGAGCAGAACGCTCAAGACCGTCCCCCATATGATTCATTCCTCTGTCATTCACCGCCTGCAAATACATGGATCGCTGTGGAAACTCATCAACTTGAATACCTTCTCTTGGTTCGGCTACCAGGCTTCAGACGGGATGGAATGCTAGTCGACTTCGCTTCTGCTTCACACCTGTTGACTCACCCACTTCCTTAGAACTATCGCCACAAAGAGGCGTCGCATACTACATGTCGTCGCAGACTCTTGGGAACCTGAAGGCGGTATGTCGCACGATATCAGGTAGCATTGCCGAAAACTGACCCTCTACTAGGTCATTTTGAACGTCGCGTGTCCTTTGGCTATGATGCCGAACTAGCCCAAGTACGAGCCGAATTTGACGGTGAGATGCTTCGAATAATCGTTCCACGTCGCACTTGAGTGGTTCCTTGTGAATCACCTCCCGATAACCGCCCCCACCTGAGCCGTTGGCTTGATCACTTGCTCTATGCATGTGTACATCATGCTCGATACCTCGCCTTTCGGAATGGCAAGTTTTGCGCCTCGTCAACTAGCGCTGCGCATACATCCTCTACTCGTTCCAATTCATCTGTACACTACCAACCCGATCTCATTTCCGTTTCGCACTGGAGCATGGCACACTTGCATATCTATCTTTCTCAATGTGTTACTCATCGCACCAACCTTTTATCCTCGAAAGGTGGTCTATTGGAACACCGCGTCCTTTGCCACCCCACTTTTATTGAGTAGCGATGGACGAGCTCGCGGCTCCGTTTTTCGTGCCACCCCTATACGTACTGAGAAACACCTGTAACGGAATTTTATCACTTCTTATCTGCGCACACCCAACCGTGTGATCAACTGTTAGCCTGACCGAGGGGACGTTGGCACAGCGTACATCGATGCGTTAGATGGGCACGACATTGCCTGTCCGTCGCCTTGGCCGTGGGCGACACGTCGCGGATGCGTAGGGTCGAACAACGACTGGACATGCCCTCGAGGACAGCCCAGAGAGCTTACTCTGTTTCCAGCCTGCCACCGCGGATGGGTCTTCTCGACGAGTATCGCAGTTTGGTCTCTCTCGGACGGATCATATGCGACGAACAGCAGGTCCGAACAATCCTGTACGTGCGCAGCTGATTGAACGCCGGTATGGCTCCACTTTCCGCAAGTACTGCCCCCGACCTGGACTCGTTCCGATAGCCACCAATAGCTTCGCAATCTGCAGCCCTAGCTCATCGACCTCTCACCGTGGTGGTCATCTTCCCATCTAGAGGAGCACGTACGCCTCCGGCTCGTCTACTTCCACATCCTGTGCGAAGAACTGGAACATTTAGACATCCCCAATGTCTGCATCTCCTGCTCGCCCGCCGGGACGATCCGTTGACTTCCTACAGGAGCCGCTCCCCACCAGTCCGTCTGCCTCCGAGAAGAGCCTCCGGTCGACCTCTGATGTACGTCTCTCTCGATACCCTACAAATCCCCTAAGCACTATCACCAGCTGGTGCTCGAGCTTACCGTGCCGTATGGGACGAGACGCAACGACGGATGGGACATGTTCGTGCTACCGAGGCCTTGCCTTCTCTTCAGACCTGGCGCTCGTCCGTCGTTGGGACACTGTTCTCCCGTGGTCAGTGGCGTCAGCTTGCGATGCGTGATCTGATCCCATTACGCTGGCGGCGAAATGCTCGTGACAGGTTCACAGTACGAACGTCTAGCGATGGTCACACAACGTCTCGTGCTTCAGCATTGGTTGCCCGATTTCGACGTTTCGACAAAGGACAGCTTTTGGATGTCCTCTCGTGGTATTGGCGGATGGGCGGTGTTGTTGTTGGAACGTCCAACAAGGTGCCAGATGGCCTTTACAAGAACGGTGTACAACGAGAAAGAGACTGAGACTATCGCCCCCCTGAGTTGCCGCCAATCTTGCGAAGCAGAGACTCACGACGGGACAGCGGGCTTTGAGGGCTTCAACGATGAGGTCTGGAGGACAGACGTGGTTCAAATAGGAACAGGAAGCAGCCTTTGAAGAGTCACTCCAGTTGTTTTCCCGAAAGGCAACCACGAAGTCAACGGGACGTATAACTGGAAAGGAGCACCCATACGCAAAATCCTGAATGCATTTGGTAGACGACTGTCGGTTCCATGGTCCCTGAACGGTGCCTGCAGATCCAGCTTTGCAGAATTGTGTGATGAAACATGTTCGCCCTCCTTCCTCCAGTCTCTTGCGTTTCCCCTAACTTGAAATTACAGCCACTAGGGCCCGTGAATTATCTGGCGCTAGCTTCCGCCTACCACGCAGTTGCAATCTCGGATGTACCTATCCTCAGACTCCCAACCAAGAACCAAGCACGGCGATTCATAGAAAGGGTGGCGGAGATGCAGGACGTGTACTGTGTGTACTGTCCAAATGTCCTCACGCATCCATGAATACAGCCCAGGCCCAATCAGCCGTCCTGGGGCTCGAAAAGCTCGAGATATTTTCTGGCAGGCCGCCGACGCGCCAAGTATTTAGCTAAAACGCTTACATGGTCAACGAGAGCAGTTTGCTTTCAAGTGCACCGAATCGCGGATGATGGAGATGGCATCCTCGAGTTGTCAATTCGAGGAGCGGTGAAGTGCTCTGCACTCGGCAGAACGCAAATTGGAGATTCGGGCGGGTTTGGTGGTCTCCACCGAGGAAGAGACCCATGTCGAGTCCCTCTGCGCCACGGGGGGAGCTGTCGGGAATGAAGACAGCGCTCGTCCTGAGGCACATATCTTGAAGCTGATCATTTCCGGGCTGCAAGGGAGAACTGGGGAGAGAAGGCGGGGGAATGAGGTCTGGGTGTGAAGGTCTTTGATGAATCCAGGAGGTAGACAAAGCCGATTGCCTGTAAGGGAGTTTACCCGAATATGGAAGTTTGTTCTCACATATGTTGCACTTCCTGCTGGCACCCGTTTTGATGGTAGGACAACACAAACGGGCACGCGATGGCCACGAACTCGTCAGAATCGCCAGCTACGCCGGCTCCACAAAACCCAGCGAACATCATCACCGCCCTTGGAAATGCCTTCAAAAGCCAGAATGGCGAGTCCATCACCGGCGAACGCATCGCACAGCTGCTCGCACAAAACATGGGTCAGCTCGGGGAGCTCGCACGTCAGGGGAAACTCAATCCCCAACAGATCCAGCAGGTGTGTTATCGAGTCGGGATCTGTCCAATGTTGTTTGAGCCATGAGCTGATTCCGCCACGCCTTTGTTCCAGCTGAAAGAATATGCTGAGAGATACAAGCCCACTCAGACCACAAACACGAGCACGTCGGAAACAGCCACGACAGGAGCGGCTGCTGTCAAGGTAGCATAATTAAACACGACTGACTGCGTCTCGCGTAGCTGATCGTACGTTTCGTTGTCCTTGCATTCTTTAAGACGGCGACGACCACAACGACCCCTGCGACATCCGCCGTCCCAACTGGGACAACGTCTGCTTTCAAAAGTGGTTCGCCTGCACCGGTACTCACGTCAGCGCCAGGTGACGGCTATCCTATCAGCCAATCACTCAACACGACGAACCCCGGCCCCGTCCAGTGGCCAGCAGCGCAACAGGGAAGACCGACTCTGACGGGTGGCATGAGTGGCGGAAGGATGTCAGGTTAGCTCTGCCTGGGGGCTCGGGCATGTGACGTTTTGCGACTGGTGGTTGATGCTGACTGTCGTCTGAAACAGGAACGCCGTCGCAGATCGCGAGGGGTGATGATGCGACCTCACTCTCGCTCGATGACGGTCGGACAAGGAGGAAGAACACGCCAGGCGATCAGAGCATGCGGCGGTCAATACAAGACCTCGTCACGAGTGTTGATCCCAACGTGCGGATCGAACCCGAGGTCGAGGATGTACGTGTATCTCCCCTCTTTCCCTTGTGTCGCTACTGCTGTGTGTGAGTATCCACTCTATTTGGCTGACGCGACGTGCAAAGCTCCTCTTGCAGATCGCAGACGAGTTCATTGATTCTGTGACCAACTTTGGTTGTCGGCTTGCTAAACATCGAGGGGGGGATACGCTCGAGGTGAAGGATCTGCAGCTCCATCTCGGTAGGCTAGTTTTGCCATTCTTAGTGAACACTGTTCACTGTCCAGTAACAGAAAGGAACCACAACATCCGTATTCCTGGTTTTGCCTCGGACGACACGCGGATATCGCTATCGCAGTCGACGGTGACTCCTGCCGTGCCTGCACCGACCACGAAAAAAGCGACTCAGGGCACCACAATGACCCTTCGGAGCCAGCGGTTGGCTCAGGTGCAGCAAGCCAAGCGGGAGGCGAAATTGATCTGATCGTACTATCATTGGTTTGTTTACTTCTCGTTGTGGTCGCATCATGTACCCTTATCCCTGCAATATCACTGACGATCTGAATTCTCAAGTCGTTCGATGCCAGAATAAGATACCAGGATAATTAGAAAGGGGACGCATGTACACGAATGACTCCATAGATTCTATCTAGATTGTGCGAAACCAGCCCAGTGTTACGGGATAGATAACCGAGCTATTAGCTGAGCACAGCTGAAATATGTTCTATGACTGTCATCATAAGCTGAGTGCACAAGGGATACCGTGGCGAAGCGATGCTATGGCATTTCGGTGCTGGCTGATCGCAAGAACAATGAAGACGTGCCATATGGCATGTGAACCACCGCCACACCAGTCAAGCCAATGGGAAAGACGCTCGGACAGGAAACGTTCCGGGATATTGGTCACATAGAATGCGAGGCCAATCAAATAGGAGATCAAGGATGGCCAGACGGGATCTGTGGTTAGCACGAAATGATTGACCCTGAACGTTGACAAAAAGGAATAGGGCTTACTGATATATGCAATCATCTGCCGCAGAGAGTGAAGATATGCTAGCGCAGCGAGGGGTGCGATGGCTGTGAAGGCCATACAGAGGAAGAAGACAACCCGGATGTTCTAGCTAATCGTCGGTATCTTGCGTGAGTGGGTGGAAGATGTCTTACCCTGTATTTTGGGTCGTTGAACCACTTGAGGAACGGAAACACATTACCGGCTGCACCAACGAGGAAGCAGCAAGTGAGGAAGACCTTCCCCAGAATGGGATGACATTGGAAGCCGTAGTATACAACAGTGCCAATGCTAGCACTGATGAGCCTGTCCAGCCGAATGAGCGACTTGGGATAGAGAGAAAACTATGCATACCATCCAATACCAACATAGTCTATCCTGGCACACAGATCCATGCCGTCATGGTGCGCACATCCAGCCATAGTATGCCATAGCGCGCTACTGAAGAGACAAAGGAGTGCAAAGGTAATGAATGCGGCTTCGGGAACGTCTCGAAGCGAAGACGAGTTGACCATAGGAGTACAGTTGATGACCCATAATATGAAAGGGATGAGATGGGTATGGATATTGACTGAACGTGTATGAGCAAGATGTCAGGACGGCAGAGAAGAGGGGCGCACGTGTTTCATTGTGCCATGCAAATAGAGACATAACGATAAGTGGCCACTTCTCAAGCGGAATAAATCTGAGGATGGGAACACGATAAAAACACACGGAACATGTGTCAGCTATAAACATACCGGTATCCTCCAATAACGAATGGGTTGCTGCGCCACTGCGGTGGTAAGTCTACGTACTGAATTAACTTCGAACCTTGAAGGGACTGTCTTATGGCGCGAGCAATGTCACGAGCCATGTCCTCCGCCTCCGTCATGTCGTCGGACAACTCGGCGATAAGCTCACTTGACTTGATGGACTCGAAAAGACCCGATAAACGTGTACTGCCAGGAAAAGCATGCAGGTCGGTGGCGAGCACGTCCATTGACCTCAAATGGGTTTGAAGGGACTGGAGGCGAGCTAGTAAGGTAGTGATATGCTTGTCCGAGAAGCCGGACCGGACGTCCTCCATGATGGAGACGGTGTCCACCAAAGAATGAGAGAGTTGTGCACGAACGTTGCTCAGAGATGGAACGTCCAGAAGTTCTGGGAGGTGCGAGCAGACATCAGACCTAATACTGCGAAGCATCTCCAGAGCATCCCTTGCCCGCCCGCGCGCCTCCTCGATGGTGTGTTCACCTTTGATCTTGAGTGCTGTAGGGATTGTGATCTCTGAGATGGGCGACTCGATCGTCGAGAGTCTATTCTCGAGGTCTTCCAGATACGAGAGGAGGAAGACCCTGAGTGCTCCTAGAGACTGCCTCGCGGACCCAGAGGAGCTGAAGTCGAGTATGTCAAGAAGGCGGGAAACGTCATGCGTTTCGACGGTGGAGAGACGACGTCGATGGCAAAGACGACTTCTTGTCGCCGTCGTCGCGGTCGACATCGTGCGAGAGCAGAACAGAAAAGATCGAGAGCCGTGAGGCGAAACTAGCAGGAGACCGCTCATTTGAATGACCGGTCACGTGAGTCACACCTGAAAGTGACCCGACTTCAATCCCACCCGACGTCGGTTTCATTTGCGACGGTCTCACCTGGAATGTCAATACCACCACGGCTGCTGGTCGTCGGTCTGGGCAATCTACCATTCCCAAATACCCGACATAGGTCGACTGGTTCCATCTGACAAGGTCGCTGTCACTTACTGGATCCTTGCAGTGTCGGCCATCTCATAGTAGATGCCCTCGCTTCTCGTTTTGGCGTTCGTGTGGCACCCAACAAAGCCCTCAACGGTTTCATCGGCCGCTCTCGTGTCGTCCTCGGCGACTTGAGTGTCGATCTGACCCTCTTCAAGCCAAGTACGTCCCTCACTGGCCTCCACCTACCGGTACTACCGGTTTAACCCATCCATGTACCCCAGAGCCTCTTATGAACGTCACCGGACCAGCAGTCGCTACTGCACTTCGTCACACCGTTAAACTTCCGGGTGCAATGGTCGTGATCCACGACTCACTCGAGCACAAACCCAAGACACTCTCTGTGAAGTTTGGTGGCTCGGCCAACGGTCACAATGGCGTTCGAAGCGTCATAGCTACGCTTGGGGGAGCCGACTTTTATAGGCTCCGCGTCGGAATCGGTCGTGACGGCGATGCAACATCATATGTGCTTGGCAGACTCTCCATTGAGGAGAGTGCCCACTGGGATGTCGGCGGCGGCTTGGACATGGTCTGTAAGGAACTCACCACGATAGCTCTCAAGCGGCCAATTACTTGATGCAGTATCCCCTCTACGCCCGCAAAGTTTCGCAGAAACGTTTGATCGTGTCCATAACCCACGACCAAGTCGAGCCTCCTGCACTCCGAGCCGAAGGATAGATAGTGCTCAAGAGAGGCACATATATTCTATCCTGTCTGCGTGTGTTCCTGCCGCCTAGCATAGCCTGACCCTATTCTAATGGCCAGTGGATATCCAAGCTCTAATACCCAGCAGTCGTAGATATATAATAACTTGACAAACACCATCAAGAAGCATTCAAACCGTCACACGAGCATTACAGACACAACGTATACACACGCTGTAACAGTTATCCATAAGTCATTATCAAAGGCAAGGTATCCGTAGAAGAATGGTTTTAGAAACTAACACTGCCAAAGAATTTCCATATACACTCAGGGATGCTTAGAATGTGATGTTGACAATACCAGGGGTCGCAGGCTCATTTCGCAGCACGAACTTGTATCTAAAGTGCTGTCAGTTGACATTCAGTCGTTGTAAGGCTAGAATGGATATTACCGTTTTCCAAAGGCGGTGATCGCCTCCTTTGCGTCCTTTGCCTTCCCCTTGAGGGATTTTTGTTTGTTAATTACAGCGCGAATGGTCATGGGCCCCGCGTCATCCCGTGCCAACAACACATGCAAGACTGCTGTCGCGACGGCAAATTGAGCTTCTGTAGCTGTCTTGTCTGTCAAGGAAATCTCTCGTATCGAAAGATCTGACGGCGGATCTGGCGGGTCTGTCAGCGGCTACGCTTGAATACCGAGAGTCGACCATTTACCAGAGAACTTCGTCCTCGCAATCCTGGCCTTGGCACTCATCAGCGTCTTCTCCATGTCCTCGAGATCTGACTCGATGGCTTTTGCCGGACGACTCTGCGAGTCATCCTCCTTGTCAAGTTTCCTCTTCAAATCAGCATGTGATCCTTCAAGTTCTCGAACCTGGACCAACAAAAATGCGAGACGTTTCTCCTCCGCAGCCTTTTGCTCAGCACTAAGTTCAGTCGGCACTTCGTCCTGCGTTATGGGATCTTGCTCTGCCGGCGCTCTTTCGACCCCAGGATCCTCCAAAACGCCAGCAAACTCAGCGAACGGAGGGGGTGGCGTGCCAGACGGAGGGGGTGTATTGAACAAGGTTATGTTTGGTTCGGCAGTATCTCCTTTGTCCGCTTCGCCCTGGAGTGGAGTAGGCTTACTGTCAACAACGGCAGATGACGGCGGTGTCTGACTAGGTTGGAATTGTTCCTGCTGTTGTTCTGAAACTGGTTCCACTGATCTAAGCAACGAGGGAGGGATATCTCCAGGTTGGGTCAATGTGTTAGCAGAGGAATCGACTTGCACAGGAGTAGGTAATGAAGATTCAGAGTCTTGGATAGCGTCGCTCACATCCAGCTTCCCCTGGTCGCCCAGTTTTCCTTGGTTATCTTTAGGAGGGACGCTCGGTGCGTCAGCGTCGACCGGACGCTTGAGCTTGGATCTCCTCCACGAGGTGGCCCAGGTACGCGACTCAGATTGGCTTGTTATTGATTGGGTAGCGACAGACGTCGCAAAAGACTTGGCGGGACCTATACCAATCTCAGAGGTAGCCTTATCGACGTGGGAAAGGTGACTGTGGTGTAACGGGCCACGGGGTAGGGGTTGGTCATACACACCACCAATCACGGAAGCGGCACGCGATTCGGGGAGGGGTATTTGATCTGGGAGCCGTGGCCCTCTGTCGACAGCGTCGGGATCAGCAACACTTGGATGAATATCAATCGTTGGAGGAGGATCAAAGAGGAATGCAGGTCGTGATTGCGTGAGGGTGGAGGGGCCCGGTAGAGCCTCGGGGGTTGAATCAGGATCAGATTGGAACGGAGCAACTGGTTCGGTTGCTTGGGCGGGTGTGGGACGGCTGACATCTACCCAGTCATCGGATATCACAAGTGGGTCATGATGCGATGGATCGTCGACGGGTTCGAGTGACGTCGACGCGGCAGTAGCACCAACCACGATCGCATCGGCAGCGGACTCCAACAATACAGACCTGTTCTGGGATTGCGTGACCGTGATTGTGGTATCTTGGACGGTAGTCTTTTTCTGAGACGTGGCAACATGAGTGGCATCGATGCGTGCATACGTCATGTCGTATTCTCTTGAAGGTATAAGGGCAGGAGAGGGCCCTGAAGTCGTAACGATACGTTCGCGCAGGCCAGAGACATTCGTAGCTGTCTCCGACCACCCTGAGACGTCAGGAAAAGTTCCCGGAGGGCTACGCCCTGACCTACGTGCGGGGCCAGGCGTGGGGTCCCGTGAAGGCGCTGGCGACCGAGAAGGGGTGGCTCTGTCGCTCCGTATCGAACCTGGTACTTCCGACGACGTCGAACGCGAGCGATTGAACAAACGTACGCTGGGGAGATCATTTTTTATTCTAATACGCGGGACGGCTCGTTTGACATGACGGACGTCCTTGCGCACCTGGCGGTAGATGTGTCGGAGACCAGAATCACGCCAAAAGTTGGGCGCAATATCTGCTAGGAGCATTGCTACCAACGCCCAAAGGGCGACGAGTGCAAGGCGAGAGAGAGACTGGGTGAAGAGGAAGTCCACGAATATTCGGAAGCCGAACCCGATATAAGGATCGAAAGAATGGGGCATTCGTCGTATAAAGTGGTTGAGGACCACGCCTTCCCACAGTCCTACGAGGACACCTGAGGCCAGAAGGCGAGGAGCAGATCAGATGGGAGATGTTGAACGTTGGTGGACGGAACGCACCGCTGATTCTGTCATCGTTGTCTGTCACGACATCCACGACGACACGCAAGACGAGACCTATGCCGATTGCAAATAGGCTCTCCATAGATGTTACTGTAGATATGGCATGTCTGGTGTGCGAGTAGGCGAAGGAGGACAAGGAATAGACAGAGGCCAGCGTGGAAGATGCTCGCAGGGAATCAGAGTTCGTGTTGCTATCAGACCGGCGTACAAACAACCTTTTTTGTTTGTGCAGCTTCGGTGCCTGCGTGCGTGGACCAGCTTACTCGCCCACCACTCGAGAACATCTCTCTGACAATCCCCAATGCGTGAAGGTCATCAGAGCCAAGTGGGTATACTGGTCAATAACGAATCAAAGTCACCCATATGGATCGTAACTCAGCCATTTGTAGCATTACTAGTGCTAGGTAGCTCGAATTAATGTCCTTAGGAAAAGTATCGCCAAAGCGCTAGACCCGTCAGCGACATCAGTGTAACTAGTACCCTTATCTCCTTGCCAGCAGCGCTCCTCTCAAGGACTAACCCGAGTCCACACTGCCTCTTTGTCCTAGGGTGCAAGTCAAGGGTATAGTCGTATCTCTTGGTCTTTGAGTTGGTGCTCCGCGGCGAGTTGCCGAACGATGGTATCGCCAGTAGCGCAGGAAATGACCTCAGCGAGGACAGCGATGAGCAGGAACTGGAATGTTCTGTGCACATCACAGAAGTGGGTAAACTATGTTCGTCTGTCCTTAGGACATAGTTCCCTGTTGTGATATACTTATGATCGGGGTCACCGCTGGTACGACCTACTTCTGGACCGAACGACAGCGGTAGCGAAAAGTCGGATGAAACGAACGTTATTGAAAAAGCGTGTAACCGTGGAAGGGTGCGTGCAATCGTAGCAGCACAAACAGGGAGCGGATCCTCATGCTGAGAGCGAACGAGGGTCGTTCGGAGGTATCGAAGACGAGGAAGTGCGCGAGCTGCTTTGGCAAGGGTATCCTGTGAAAACAGGTGACGTTGTAGCAGGGTATGAAGAAGAAAAATAGACGTACGACAGTCAATGAAGACTTGCGGGTGCAAATGACCTCGAACTTGGTGAGACCAGGGCACGCGTGGGCGATAGACCGCACCAGGCTCCCGCCCTCATAGGAAGACTGAAAGACGAAGCAGATGCGCAATTCAGTCAGGGACTTGAGGCCCCTGAGGACACTAGCAAGGAGTGAGGGAGCAAAATCGCGGATGACCAAGGGTTCATCCAACGCGACCTTGATAATCTGATGGTGAATGGGGGCTAGTCCTTGCAAATGTTCTATCGCACCACTAAACTGAGTGAGCTTGGGAAGCGAACCGGGGACAAGAGCAGTGAGGAGTGCGGGGTTAAGTGCCGCACGTGAGGTGCGAAGTGAACGTAACCGAGGGTGTGCCTCAAGAAACGCAACGAAAGGATGCTTCACGCCAAGGAGGGGATCCCAGTCAAGGAAAATGTCG
>JBBPJW010000812.1:3669-20514 GCA_038088935.1 Pulveroboletus aff. viridisquamosus
CTTTCAGCTTTCCAATTCAGATAGGAGAACAATATATATGCTTCAGTGGTAAATGTTTCATATGGTTGAAAGAGTTGGATGAAAGAAGAATGGTCAATGGAGAAGAGTTAGCAAGAAGCAGAGGAATAAAGCTTGTGAAACTCCTTCACTAGTTCAGATGCATTACCAATATCATCAGATAAGAATCCACAATTGACTCTATCTCATACTCAGAATGCCCTTCTTCTGTAACAATGATGAGATCAAAAGTGATAACTTCCTAACTTTTCAATGGTTTGAAAGCTCTTTGACTTGACTAACATTTATTATTGGATGAATTTTTATTGTAGAAAAAAGGAAGAGGTGAACAACATTAGACAAGATGTCCAGAATGTGGAATGATCCAATCCACCATTGTGTTAACTTCTTTGAGGGAAAAGGAAAAGGTAAGCATGAAAGATCAAGCCTTTTCTAAAGATTCACAAATTGTGGAGAAGGATTTATTTAATTGAGCAGCAAACAAGGATAAGGGATATGGACCTTCAAAGTCAAGGCAGGGGAAGAATCATTTTGTGATGACAAAGGGAAATGCCTTGATAATGGAGGAAAAAGTGTTATTATGATGAAACTCCACCAGTTTAACACAGTCAACCCAGTTCTGTTGCTTTTTAGCCACAAAGATGCATAGATACTTTTCCAGCTCCAGATTTATTTATTCAGTTTGCCCATCTATCTGGGAATAGTATACCATAGAGTTTTTAGAAGATATTTTTAAGGCTCTGTTTAACTCTATAGTAAAATCTGAAATGAACTGTGGGTCTCAGTCTGAAACCACCAAGTAAGAAAGGCCATGATGTGACCATACATAGTCTCTGAAAAGTTCTGCTAGAGATAATGAAGAAATAGAAGCTAAACATAGAATAAAAACAATTCTTTTGAAAATCTATACATTTCTACCAGAATAGCATCTTTTTTATTTACCACTGGTAATCCCATAATCAGATCTACTGAGATGTCTTTTCATGGGGAAGATGCTGCAGGAAGGGTTAAAAGGGGGGCCTGCTGTTCATTCTCTATTATTATAGCACAGGTAGGACAGTATTTAATAAATGTAGCAATATCTTCTTTCAAAGAAGGCCAGTAATAATATCTTGAGAGAAGTTGAAAGATGCATAGTTGTCCAGAATAACCTTCCAGTGTGTCAAAATGTTTCTCAAAACTCATCAAACTGTCAAAGCTTGTAGCAAGGGCTATGAAAATTCCTATCTAAAACTGTCAGGCTATTAAACTTGATGTTAGAGGAGGCTGGGTAGCCTGGGAATGAACTCTGGAGTACTTCAGACAAGTCCAGAGGTTTCTGAAGTTGTTGGGCAGTTAGTTAGTGGAGGTTACCTTTCTTGCTTGATAGAGCAGATATAGTGGAGTTTGATGGAGTTGGGCAGGACTTGGCTTTACCTTATGTGGTGCACCCTTGCATAGCCTTGGTGTCCCAATTTGTGGACTACTGGAGATACAGAAAAGAGCTTGCTCAGAGCTTAACAAGAAAAACAGACAAGACAAGAAATATCAAGTTCAGTCTTAAGAAGCAGGGTTGTCTAGACTCATCAAAGGTAGCCATTAGGCTAGTCATAATCCCCAGCAGAGCCAGAGGGTCAGAATGGTCAGGGACTTTGGCTTAGGTGGCCAAGGCAATATTAAGTCAAATCAACTATAATGCTAAAAACTCCGGAGTTATCCCAGGGGGTCAGAGGGTGCCTGAAGGCTCCTTCAGAGTGAGAATGAACTGATGCAGATGTGAGAGCACTTTTGTCAATATTCAAACTGATGTACAGAATACAGAGCTATTGTACTTATACCTTAGAGGAGCAGGAACCAACTAAGTGTAGTGAAATAAAACAGATGTTAACTC
Source organism: Pulveroboletus aff. viridisquamosus (assembly GCA_038088935.1). Lineage (NCBI taxonomy): Eukaryota > Fungi > Basidiomycota > Agaricomycetes > Boletales > Boletaceae > Pulveroboletus > Pulveroboletus aff. viridisquamosus. Next base: position 5,558 of record JBBPJW010000812.1, read on the forward strand.
AGAAGCAAAGCAGGTGTCTAAATAACTAAGATACAAATGGAGATATCAAGTAGGGCAATGTCCAATCTTGTCATACTAAAACTGAAGGGTGGTAGGGAGAAGCAAGGGAACAAGAGATAGAAATGGAAGGAAATATTGGAGTAACTATGGAATAGTATCAGAATGTAGCAGAGTTTAGTGAATGCAAAGTTGTAGGTATAGTAGTGGAAAAAAAGGAACTAGAGGGTACACAACTTAGAATCAACCAGAGTTGCACTAAAGGAAGCAGGAATGGGCTTGAAAGACATGGGATGTAACACTAAGTATCTAAGAGACAAATGGAGGTGTCAGAAAGGACAATGTCCAATATTGTCAAGCTGAAACTAAGAGGTGACAAGAGAAAGCAAAGATAGGAAGGAAAAAACAGAAACAGAAATAGGAACAGGAATGGTAATGAAGATAACTAGGGATGAGCAACAGTGCAGATATAGAGTGGAGTGGCCCAGGGAAGACAGAGTGAATACTAAGGTAGTAAGTACTGGGAATGGAACAGTAATGAACCCAGAATGGAAGTGGAGCAGGAATGGGGAGCTGGAAAGGTTGGTCCTAAGAACAGCACAGGTTTTGTATGAGTGTGGCAGGTGCATGATAAAGTGCAGGTGGAAAGCTGGAGTTGTCTAGGAGGTGGTTAGAGGCTTACTGGGTACAGGAATCAAGCATAGGTTGGTCCAGAATCAGGTCAGAAGTACAGGATATGACAAGCATAATAATTAGTAATTATTAATAGCCATTGCATTTAGTGCAAAACATGCAAACATTGGAACAGTTTTTTAAGCCACTATATAGTAGCCTCACCTCAGTTTCATATGAATGAAAGATTAAGGTGCAACATGGTAGTGTCCATAGAGAACAACATGATTACACAAGTAAATGGTCAGAATATGTCTCAGAAAGAAGGAATCCCAAGGAATGAATGACCCGGAGGCATGAAAAGGAATAAGGTAAAAAAAAGTGTGAAGAGAAATGAAATAAATAGAATAAAATTTCAACAAAATTGAGTGTTGATACTTGAAGCAGGGAATGGTTGTTAAAGATACTGAGGAGAGAGACAGCCAGGGACAGTCACCTTTATATAAATCATTTCCTGGTGTATCCTTGACTGTTCGACAGCCTTCACAGGTGTTCGTGAGGCTAGCCAGACTTTGTTGATACTTGTTTAGAAACTGACAGAATGGAAACTACTTAACAGCTTTCGTGAGGTACTCCCCTGTTAGCCCTTGCTGCACGACCACGACCAGAGGTCAAATCACCCTCGATACCGACCTCTCTGTAAAAATCATTCGAGCACGGCGCTCAAGCAGCTATCGGATTAGATCATGGTCGAAACTGTACACCACCATCGCCCGACGCTGAAACAGGTACGCTGAGATCATATCTTCAGGCCATCATCTCTCATCAGTCCCGCAGCAAAACAAACCGTTCAAATCAAAGCACGCTACCAAATCGTCTCTTAAAGAACTAGCCAAGGGTGAGGTCATTGTCTCTCTGCTGTCGGTGCTTCACGGCCGTCGTCAGGACGTACTCAGCGTTCCTCTCCAATATCGCCTGCGGTGAGCACCGCGGCGCAAGCTCGCCGCAATCGGCGTAACACGCAAAAGCAAGCGCGGGCTGCAAAAAGTGCTTCTCTCATCGCTTCTACTCGCATTTTTAATGGCGTGGACGGAGCACCTCGCGTCGTCGCGGTCATTCCGCTGTGCCAAGGCATTCGTACAGACGATGCTGTCCGTACTTGCGTGGCATCTGCTGTAGAAGACGTGGACGGCATTAATATGGATTCACCGATCTGGAATATGAAGTATGTCCTTGAGCTGCACTACGCACTGCCCTGTCTTCCTTTATCTCTACTAGGGTGCATCGCTTCAAGACGTCCCTTCAGTTTATCCCCGTTCGGTATGGCCGACACTGGGAAGCCCTCGACGCTGCCAAGGCAGCAGATTACGTCCTCTTTCTGCTCAGTCCGACCATAGCAGTCCCCGAAGCAGGCGACACCCTTCTTCGTACACTGCAAGCGCAGGGCCTCCCAACTGTTGTGTCTGCGATCCCACCCGACCCCTCCACATCTTCCCTCGACCCAAAATCGCGGGCCGCTATTCTGAAATCTTTGCTCTCCTTCATGCAATATTTCGATCCTTCGCAAGGACGTGTATACGATCTATCCTCCTCATCTGACTCGCTAAGCGCCTTGCGTTCTCTCTCCGAGGGACGGCCGAGCGAGGTGCGATGGCGATCGGGAAGAACATGGGTCGTGGGCGAAAGTGCAGAGTGGGAGGATGGCATCTTCAAGGTGACAGGTGTCGTCCGAGGTGGTCGTTTGAGCGCCAACAGACTCGTACATCTGCCCAACTTTGGAGACCATCGAGTGATAAAAGTGCGCGCATATATCGCATCTGTTCTCATCATTGTCATTTGGGATAACGATTCACGCTTAATAGATCATGTCCGCTCCGACGACGCAATCGAGGCTGCACAAGGTTGCTGCGATGGAGATCGAGCCTCAGGTGCTTTCGGAACGGGTGCCCTCTACAGCTGATTCCATGATTTCGACAAATGTTCCAGATGACATGACGAATGAGCAGACGTGGCCTACTGAAGAGGAGATGGCCGGGGTGATCACGCGAGAGGAGGGTATGGAGGACGTTCAAGTACCTGATGCGAAAAAAGGCACGACGCCCAAACGAATTAGACATATACCAAAAGGCATGAGCGAATACCAAGCCTCCTGGATCGTCGATGAAATTGATGACGAGGATAACGACGAGGAAGAAAAAAGTCATTACGAACAAGATGCAGGCGTGGAAGAAGAAGAAACGATACCTATTGACGAGGCAGTGGACTTAGAAAGCGAGATGAAGAGCGTAAATGCGTTCCAGGATCTGGATATCGAAGAAGAAGAGACACAGTCAGACACGATGTTTTCTCGCCGTGTTGATGCTCACCTGCCCTTGTTTTTTGTTCAGGCTACAGGACTGGCGGAATCGTGATCAGGAAGAACGTGATGCACAAGAATTCCCGGACGAAATTGATACTCCTCGTGATATCCCTGCGCGTACACGTTTTGCACGGTACCGTGGCTTACGATCACTGCGAACAAGTCCATGGGATCCTTACGAGAACTTGCCCCAGGAGTATGCCCGAATATTTGAGTTTGAAGAGTTCAAACGGACTGAGCGGGATGTATCTCGCACGGCAGAGGCCGAGGGCGTAGAGGTGTGTCTCGTCATCTTGCTTTTACATTCGACTTCACACGCAACATCTCATAGCCTGGAACGAGAGTTGTGGTGTACTTGGAAGGCGTTCCACAACAGGCTATTGAGTCGAGCAACGCGCTGATCATCCTCCATGGTCTCTTTAAACACGAGCATAAGAAGACCGTCCTACATTTCACTGTACAGCGTAACACGGAGTACTCGGGATCCGTCAAATCCAAGGTTCGTTCCTGCCTCTTCACCTCCTCGTTCTGTCGTCCATCGTCGTTCCAGGACTCATTGATACTCTGTCATGGACCCCGTCGTCTGCGCGTCAACCCTGTTTACAGCCAGAACACTCGGGGAGGTTCTAGAGGTGCGAACAATGTGCACAAGTTTGAGCGTTTCCTGCGGCACGGAACGACGGTCGTGGCGAGCGTATACGCCCCGGTTGTATTTGGGAAACAGTCCTGCGCGCTCCTGCGTGAGTCGGGAGATGCACAAGGTATGTGTGCTGCGCTGGCTAACCCGTCTCCTACTGCTTGACACATCCTCGTCGCCTCCGTAACAGCACCCCAGCTCGTGGCCATGGGCAACTTCCTTAACCCCGACACGACGCGCGTCATCATAAAGCGCATCGTGCTCTCAGGCCACCCCTTCCGGATCCACCGCAAGACGGTGACGGTGCGCTACATGTTCTTTAACGCCGAGGACGTGGCGTATTTCAAGCCGGTGCAGCTGTACACGAAGCACGGACGCGTAGGGCACGTGAGGGCGTCGCTTGGGACGCACGGGTACTTCAAGGCGCACTTTGATGGGCCGGTGACGCAGATGGACACGGTGTGTATGGCGCTGTATAAGCGGGTGTATCCGCGATGGAGCGAGCTGTGGCAGGTGGGGTCAGTGGATCGGGAAAAGGCTGGTGGTGGTTTGGGGACGACGGACGTGGGCGGGGACGTGACGATGGAAGACTAGGCTGGCTGAGATTGGGTCGGATTGCTCGAATGTGTTGTATGTACTCCTGATCAAAATGGTCGCTCCTCGTAGAGACGAGAGTGGGTTGGGGTGTGTTCCCCCTCAGATGTGCCCTTGGCCACTGGCTCCTCAAGTCCGACGTCTTTCAAAGCTTCGCACCAAGGACCTTTTTCGACGGTGCTATACAAAAAGATCGGAGGATACATACATACGACCCTATGCCTGTAAACAGGCTCAAGCGTTTAAGATGTACACATATTCGCCTGTCCTTCCTGTGACAGACGTCGGAGCAAGAACAGGAAAAAGGAGAGAGAAGAAAATATCTATAAGACGTTTCCACAGTAGCCGGGCCTTGGATCGTTCACTTTGGGTCCTCGAACGGGTTCTCGACAAACTCGGACTCTTCTCGATCCGCTGGGGAGTCGGCGGTCGTACTCTCCGAGTCCGTGGCAGCCATGCGTGGCGCGCTCACGTTAGTAGCACTGGCACCGGCACCCATACCTGCAACAGGCGGGGACTGTGGCCGTACGAGTGATATCGGCCGCTTTGGTAACAAACCAAGCTTGCCTGTGAGAGGGAGGAAAGGTCACGATAAGGGAGGTCGGAAGAGACGATATGAATACGTACTGAAATCGACGCCTCCCGGGGTGCCAGATGCCGTCCCCTTTGCACCGGTGATCGTCGGGGAGAGCGATCGAGCGAGGGGAGGACTGACTGAAGTCATCCTCGCAACCGGTGAAGGCGACACGGGCGAAGCGTACGATGGCAATGAACTCGTGTCTGACGGAGGTGGTGGGGTAACTGGGTAATCGGTGTGCGGTGGTGTCGCGGAGTTCTGGGTGGTGGCCGGTGTAGCAGCGGAAGAAGTCTCATCAAAGATCTGAATCTCCTCGTCATCGCCATAGAGATCGTATCCCTGGGCATTGGGGTCATAATACGAAGGCTGCAAGGACGGCGCAGGCTCCGCAGCCGCAGGGCGCAGTACCCCTGAGCGTGGGGGAGACGACTGGTGCGTGCTCGCCCGAGCTAGCTGTGATTGACCCGTCTGTGTCTGTCCTTGCAGACTTGGGTGCTGTGGATATGCACCTTGTCCTGAGTCTTGTTCTTGGCTTGACGCATACCACGGTTGGCCCGATTGTGGCGGTGCAGGCTGTTCGGAAGATGGGTTCTGGGACCGGCCTTGTTCATATTCTTGCATCTTGGATTTAAACTTGGAGACGATGGACGAAAAAGTCTTCTTCCCAGCTGTAAATGAAGGATCAGAAAGAAGACACGAGGAAAAGAGGGAAGAGGGAAAGATGGAATTGCCAGCCGACGAATGGACTGGATGATCACCGCGAGGGGGACGTACATTCAGCAATGCGGTTGAATCCTTCTTGAAATTCCGTCATTGTATCCCTTCCGCCCTGACCTTGAGTCTGGGATGGGACCTGGGGTGAGCCACCCCAGCCGTTCCGTCCTCCCCCCCGTCGAGGCTGATAAGTCAGATATGTTGTGTTACCCTCTACACGCTGTGTTTGCCATGGTGGAGTGGCAACTCGTTCTTCTTCTAAGGCGAGCCTTCGAGCCAGTTGCTCGTCGAGTGCCTCCTGTGAGCGACGCTGGGCGTCAGAAGACGGAGCGGATTGTAACTGGTTGATCGTCGGTGCCGGGGGAGGGGCGGGGGGAACAAATGACGGATCGCTCATACCCAGAAGCACGTCGAGCGCGCGGTCGTGGTCATAGCTTGTCGATTCGAGCACGGATATACTGCAATGAACTGGGGCTCAGCAAATCCAGGGCAGACACACGAGGGTGGGATTTACAAACATGAGGGCATCATCGAAATCAGGGAAGATTGCCTTGAGCGATGAGATGGATGTGTTTGTCTGGGTCATGTCTGCTCCTTGTATCGGCGCCTGTGCGCGTGTAGGTTGGGCGGATCGAGGTGGGGGTTCAGGGTCAAGAATCATATCACGATCTCGCCAGGCCGTGAACCCAGACGGAACAAGAGGGTCGTCGTAAAATACAGAGTCTGTGTGTCCTCGTTGGCTGTTACACGTCGTCACCGCCGACGTGAATGAACTATGATTGCTGGAGCGTGAGCTCCACGGATTATTGACTTGATCCGCGCCAGGGAATTCTAACTGAGGTGAGTGCATGTTGGATAGAGAGATCGTTGGACCAGCTACGCACGCTGAAGCTGCGATTTAAGGCTTTGACGCTGCTGGAGCGCAGTAACCACCTGACTGCTGTGGGTCTGGGATTGAGGCGCGAATGACCGTGCCGCAGTCAATCTCACTGGGTGGCTGTGACCATCTTGGCGCTACCCCGCCTCTGAGGTACAGCGCTGATACGAGGAATACTACGGCAAGCTACAGACAGCAACATAAAGTATGCAAACAAAGACTGCGAGGAAAATCGCTAGAATGATTCCGCAGAACGAATAGCTCCTGGATGACCAAGTCCCAAGCATGAGCTTCACGTTCCGAGTGTTCCTGTGACGGACAGCCTCTCTTGACGGCGGGGCCTAGCATACGTATTTATCAAGGCGGAGCGAAACGTAAACGGTCAATCGAGGTGAAGTCCTCACCTCTAGATATCCGTCCATATCGAGGCAGCTATGAGCTTCCCCATCACCTAGATTTATACATCCCAATGAGGGCCTCCCTGTTTCAGTAGCATCTCCTTGTCATAAACGATCAGCCATCGTCTGCGACAAGTTCCTCGGTCAGAATGACTATCAGTTCCAATATTTACAATAGATCCTTGATCTCTCGTAAGGACCATTTGCCTCGTCATCCAAACCCACCTAAACACGCCAGTGCCTTCCCTTCCCCCCTTTTTTTTCTAGTATAATTAGCCAGTGAATGCAACCGGCCCTCGGGGGAGGACTAACATCACGAGACGGCACCCTCGTCCACAGAATCCATACATCCGCCGACTGCCCTCCTTCCTCTCCTTCGATTGGGCATCGCGAGCCACCGACAGTAGTTAGTACGGTCCGGATCGTAGGTGAATCGAGAGCAAAAAAAAAAACGAATCGCGACCTCGCGACCTCCACAGTCTGGGTTACCCCAGGGCACGGTGTCCAAGACATCAGCCAACCGAACCGGCCTTGCGATCGCGCACTCCGTCTACCTCCCTCTAGTTAGATCACGCGGCGTAGGCAGACCTACGATTGGTCGTTGCTCCGGAGCGAACGAGGTGTTTGCGCACACTGCAAGCTCGATGCGGATGATGATATGGAACCGAGTTCCACGACGGGTTTAACGTACGGTGGGGGGTCTGGGCGAAGAGACTTCCATGCACCCCCTCGTGAGCATAGGGCACGAACAAACAGCTTGCCAGCTCTAGACTACAAGACGTCGAGACATCTTACTTCAAGCCTATCGAAAGGACATGTCCCACTCTCCTGTTACCCAGACAACTCAACGCATTCAAGACATTCCACGGCCCAGCTCAAGGACTGAATTTATTGCCAGGCAGGCATATCATGCCACGAGTTGAATCTAAGCTGCCCCGTTGCTCGTCGCGGGCAGTCAACCAAGTACAACTAGACGAGTGTTACAATACATGCATGACCAACGTGATGCCTCCCGTCTTTCTATCCTCTAGCTTTCTAACCACAATTGGCCCCACAACCAAGCACTTCGACAGTCAACTTCATTCGGTCCTCCACCTCTCTCCACTTTCTCCACATATCCAAAGACCCCTCCACACAAATCACACGTAACACAGGAGCGACACGCTTCAGAAACTTGGCGACGCCTTCGGGGTCGTCGATAGGCGAATCACGGACGTTGAGCACCTGGAGCATAGACGAAGAAACTGGGGCACTCCGTTCTCGTCCGTCCTCCTGCCCAGAATCAACCTTGCACACGCCCTGTTCCTTCTCTTCCGTGCTTTCACGACTCCCCTGTCGTTCGTCAGGACACTCCTCTACCCTTGGCACGTCTACCCCGTCAAAGGCGACTCTCAGCTTCTCCAGTCGTGGACATCTCCTCACAAACGCACCCACCCCTTCGAGTGTCGCGGCCACGAACCCCGGTAGACCCTTTGACTCCTCCACGCCCACCCACGGTATCCCGCACTCCTCCAGTTCTTGGAGATGTGCGCCCCATGCATTCGCGGCCTCGCGTAGAAATCCGTCGTCGATAGCAATCGTACCGAGATGAAGGAGTCGGAGGATGCGGAGGTTCTGGAGGGCGAGAAGGGGAGAGAACGTTTGGGAGGGGTGGATGAGGAAGGGAGAGGTGGCACTTGAGAACGGGCCAAGGTTATGCTTTAACGTGAGGGAGATGGTACGAGGCGAGGACTGTGCAGTGGACGTAACGGGATTCCGGCACGTCTTCCGTACCTGGCGGAAAAACGCTTCGATGAGCACACTTGGGGCCTGTACATCATACGAGAGGGTGACGGTGTCCAGGAAAGGGGACGTGATGAGCGAGACGAGAGCGGTACATTGTTCGAGCGAATATGCCACCGCTTTGAGGGATTTCAGGGAGGGAAACGTCCGTTTGTGAGTCGTTCTACTCGGGTCTTTAATTCCAGCAGAAGAGCACCCGTCTGCCAAGAAATCAAGGGTGATGTCGCGACGCAGACATAAACTCATCTCCTGCAGGTACTCCATGTCAGCGAGACATGCTAAACACTCGGCCGAGACATGAATTGTCCAGCTCAGGTCCAGCTTCCGCAAGTACCGCAACTCACCCTCCAAGAGCTTCACTGCCAAGGACGAATTCGGGGACGCAGAGGTGAAGGATTCGATTCTAAGAATTTCTAGCAGGGTTGCTTTGGTTCGTATAGCCTGGAAGAGATTGTAAACTTCTTCTCGGTGCGAAGCCCTTGGACATATGACACTCAGAGTCGTCATTGATGCCAAGTGTTGCTCGGTTGACAAGACATCCGTCAACAAATGTATCATTGGTGCCGCGACCGAAATGACGGAGTAATCTAGGGCTCGGAGAGAGGGAAATAGGACGCCAAAATTTGACGGTGTGATGAGCGTAGCCAGGGCTGCATCGTCGAGTCTAGGAAGGGTAAACGACGCGGGTTGAGAGATGGATCGGATGCGGTGAGCATATTTCTTGACAGAAGACCAGTCCAAGGGCGTCGGATCTCTCTTGAAAGACTACGTGGTTGTGTACCCGAGGAACGTGCGTGGCCCGTCAACGACACGCAGACTTGGAGAGAGGAGCACCACTCACGACGATCTTCCCTCGTTTGGTAAGCTCCCAAAGGCTGGGTGGCAAGCACATGACGAGGGGGGCAAGTGAGTGCTGCGTCTTCCAGAGGACATCGAGAGCAGGCTCTGAGAATGCTTTGCATGTCCGTGCAAGCTTGGCGACGTCTCTGGAATTCTTGAGATAATGGCTGTCGTGCCAGGCTGGGCGGTCATCCGCGAGATGGTGGATAATGCAGAACGTGAGTTCGGGAATGAGGAGACAAGGATGCATGACGGTCGACGGAGGACAACGCACAGCCAAGCGGGTAGCGAGACGAGACGAGACGAGCAGAGGGAAAAGTGCCGTCAGCCAGTTGTCAGAACCTATGCGCACTTGATAACAGCGGTGGCTGAGAAACACCGACCCGAGATACCTGAGGCAGGACGGCAGAATGACCGCTCAGGACTCTGGAAGCACTAATCTCGGTTTTCTCAGACCGTTCGCTTAGTCTGATAACGGTACACGCCCTGGGGGAGCCCGCTGTACTGCCGACGTGGACTGGCCCTGTCGTCGGTCTCTTTTACAGTGTTCAACCACCCGCGGTTTCCCGTAGGCGAACCAAGGCGTCGAGGGACGACGGTCGTGCTGTCCATGGAGCGGTGCACGTACGATGCAAGGAGACCGTGTTGAAGTGACGTCGATCTTCATCGAGCAAGTGTCGAGGGATTGCACACGACGAGCGCACGTCTGCACCATGCGACTCGCCGGGCCCGAACAGTCACTCACCAGCCAACTCGTATAAATAGAAGAGCTGGTCCACCTGCGTCTCAGGTCTGGTCCTCTCCCGTCCTTCCTCACACCCATGTCTGTCCAGGACAAGACAACTACCACATAGGGTGGGTGGTGCTGGTGTTTCAGCAGTCCGTTTCACATGCTCTCGTCTGCTCTGACAAGGCTCTGACAAGTACGCTTAATGTTAGATTGCGTGTGATTGAGACCAAATCGAGTTCGAGTAGCACTGATAACACTCCTGGTGGGACGATTCCACGTCCACCGACACATGGAACCCTGCATGGCAGACTGTTGCCTTGGTGTGGCCCATCTCTGCCTTTTCCCTGCATCATGGAATATCCAAGGATCAACGAAAAAAATGCCGCATTCCGATGGGAAGCATAAACCGGTGTCCCCACCAGAAGTGCAAAGCACTTTTCGTAGTGGACACCCACGAACAGTAGGAACTCGGCCGTTGTCACGCTATCCAGCTTTCCATCGACGCTGACGTTGCCACCATATCCAGGTTTGTGGGTCGGTGAGTCATGGTACTGCAGGGTAGAGCTTCCCTGATAGCTCGGTTCGGAAGATAGCATGGGAAATGAAAGGTCTGCCTGGCATCCTTTTCTGAGAACTGACCAAGTGAGTGAAAAAGCTATTAGTAGAAGCATTTAGCACCAGACCTGGTCATAAGCACTGGCATGTTTTGGCTCGGAGTAGGAGTTGAACAACTCGCACGAGGACGTTCCACAAGTAATGGAACAGGTTGAAGGATCCTTGGCATTCCGTGATAATTTGAGGCACGAACTACAATTAGAAAAATGGCAATACGGTCCTTTGTTTCGCAATAAAATCGGTGGTGCTTGCGGCGTAATAAAGCGTCTAGTGAATGACAATGCGCTTGGCCCGCTGTTCGGAAGTCTTTGGGAGCGTGATCGTCAAGACGCCGTTCACCATCTTGGCCTTCACATTCTCGGTCTAACATTGTTGCATTAGCATTCGACGTCGAGAGAAAAATAGAAATTATGAGCTCACCTCGGTCCAGTTGCAACGTTTGGGAGAATTTCCCAGACCGGCCTTTACGCACGATGTAGTTCCGCTCATCCTGAAATTCGACGCTAGTTGAATTGGCCGAGAACGTCAGGCGGTTCTGGTGGACGTCGATGGCAACGTCTTCCGACGTCAAGCCGGGCAACTCGAACGTTGCCGTGACCATGTTGGCGTCCTTGGATTCGTGAAGGTCCAGTCTAGTGAGGACGTCCATTAAAATTAGTGATAACTGAAAAAGTCAAATTACCTTGACCATTTAGTACATACAACACGTTCGAGCGATCCGACCCAGTCTCAGCCAGCCTAGTCTTCTATCGTCACGTCCCCAAACTGCCACCAGCCTTTGCCTGATCCATTGACCCCACTGGCTCCGACATCACCCGTAACAGCTCGCTCCAACGCGGATACACCCGTTTATACAGCGCCTTACACACTGTCCATCTGCGTCAAGCAGTAGGAGACGGGCTAGCTAGCAGAGCACACATACCTTGTGCATCCCCCGACTCGCGCAGGAGCGCAACCGGGCGCATACGCTCGCCACGACCGCCGTACCGTGCCACTGGAAATGCCCAATCTAGTGCACGTTGTTGGCACCTCTGGAACCTCCCCGAGTGCGCTGGCTGTAGACGGTTGACGCGCAGACGACGGGACTCATAGCAGAGTATCAATGAGTCCTGGAACGACGATGGACGACAGAACGGGGAGGTGAAGAGGCAGCAATGAACCTTAGATTTGACGGACCCCGAGTACTCCGTGTTGCGTTGGGCGGAAGCTTGGGATGTATAGCCCTTGGGAGCTATGCATTATGAGACAGTCTACTGTACTGGCCCACCACACGCTGCACTGACGAGAGTCGGGACGTCTCTGCATGCTTCCCGGAACTATATCTAACGCGCATCGGTTCTTGTAGGTTGGCTTCCACCAACGAATGGGGGGTTAGTGTGCTTGTAACAGTGGCCAATCTAAAAGTTTCAATTATCAAGATTTTGATCTTCTAGCTGTGCAACAAGACATATGATCACGCCGATCTGTTGGTTTATCCATTTAAACCTCCTCGTGTCCAGGCACTTGGCGCAACAGTCCTCACCTACTCTCCTTCTAGTGCACACATACCAGAATCATGGCTCTCTCCGCACAGTCCTCCCTCGAAAACCTTCAGAAGAATGACTACATGTCTCGTACGTCTTGTCACTTTACATTATCCATTCTCAAGAAAATATTACGGTTGCAATTGTTACTTGCATTGCGCATGATTACAGTATTAGCCCATCGTTACATTCATCCAAATGGCTTACCTTGATGTTGCCAGTCCTCACCTTTTGAAGAGAGGTATGATGCTTCGTCCATTTGCATTTCAGATTTTGCAGAACCCTTATTCGTACTGATAATATTTGTGCAGATCGAATACATCTGGGTTCGCAGATAACACTGTTCGAATGGATGACATGTTTCTAATATCACAACAAAATAGACCTTAGACCTTAGTATCAACACTCTTCGTTCTTGTGCGCCATGAGCCTTGTTGGCACTGTGCCAGGCTAATTACCATTGCAGGTTCGTTATATAGGCCTTGGTTCCTTCATGTATGCTCTTAGAAATTCAATACGAACCACGTATCAAAACCCAATCCCTGAATGATCGAGAATATACGCCCTTGGTATGTTCTGGACTCGAATGCCATTGACAGTTGGAACTTCCCTTGTTCCCGGTTATGCAGGGGTATTTTCCACTATGTCGCTGACAGTTAACACATTGATCGCAGTCCCCAGCTGTGAGTGGTTATTGCTTATTTCTCATTGGACACTTCGAACGGTTAGTGTTAACTAACTAATTGTAAGTACTCCCCTTGTGGTGTTTCCTGTGCTTGTCAACTCATGGGTTTTTCTGAAATTGGGTACTTGGAAGTATTGTTCACTGGTCAGTCCTTATATTTATTTGTGTGGCTGACGGCGTGTTATGGTGTGGTTCAGGCTAATAATATAGATATGACGCGTTATGCCAATTGCAGCTGTGATGATATTACGCCTGTGGGAAATGTATGATCGATTGAAGCTAATACTTGGAATTCTCTTCGCTTCTTACATTGGGGAGGTTACTCCCTCAATTATTAGTTGCATTCTTGATGCCATTCCGAAGAATATTTCAGGTGAGTGGCCGCTGGTACTAATGTTGGACTGCAGGATACTTGTAGTCACTAAGTATCCTAAGGTAACTAATGGTCCGATGTGGCTATATGCTTATGTAATCAGTAGTGTGTAGGTAATCAATAAATTCTAACAACTAATATCTGCATTGGCTCATTTGGTATTAGTGACTAGCACTCAAATTCTAAGTATCTTGTTTTGCTCTCAATAATCTTATTGTGTTGTTGCCTCAAAAAGTGCTTCTCCAATCAGTCAGCTTATTCATGCTGGCATGATATGTGTGCTAGTGATTATTCAATTTATATGGGAGTTATTTCAAATGTACCAAGTAATAAAGAGGTAGCAGCTCAACCAGCTTATGAACAGCTTATGAACTTGCTTCTTACTCAAGGCCTGTTCCACTTCCTTTGATATGTACTCATCTCATTCTCCCTCTTTATTTCCTCTGTTCCATTTGATTTCAAGAGACAGATATTACTGGGAGCTGATCTTACATGGTAGTATGTTCTATGGAATTTCTTGAATTTGTTGATTGCCTATGGAAAATTACCATTAGAGGGGTAGCAGTTCATTCTAACAGCTCTTGTGATATGTATTCCACTTCTGATCTCAGCTGACTCTAACTCTGAACCATGGTCCTTTTATCTTCTTCTGTAGTCAATCCTGTTGCCTTTGGCACTGCAGTTTTCTGGCATTGCTCTGTCCCTCATGGCAAGCCAGTTTCATCTGATAATATGCCTCCCAGGAAGACACTTTTATCTTTACCTCTGGTTCTCTCTGAGCTTGTAGCATTTGACCCCTTTTTGTTAAATTCCTGCCATTTGCCATTTTTTATTCCCTGATTCTTATAGTCCTTGAATTGTGCTCACTCTACTAACTTAACAAGATCTTAGGAACCACCTACCTCCTTTCTGAAACGGGTGACTACCCATTACTCCTTGATACTCAAGTCTTCCTTGGTGGACACTCCTAATCCTGTTCCTGATAACTGCTAGGGCTTTTGTGCTAGTGGCCCTGAACTAGGCGAATAGAGAGAGGATGAGTTATGGGCTCTTGTGTAAACCCTAGCCAGCAGTACTGAGAGTTCAGACTGTATAACCAGCTAAGAGGTCAAGAGAGCAAGACTGAGGAAATCTCAGCTTGCACCCCCTGCCTTATATATTGTCAGTTATGGTGCATGGACCATATACAGGAGGTCTACCCTAAAGTATGCTATCTGTGGACACCAATAGCTAAAGTAGCTCCTACCTCTAAATAGATAGATAAAAAGGAGAGCATGGATCGGTAATGAGGAGTGAGGCAGTGGCCTCATGGATCAAGGGATAGAAATGGAAGAGAAGCCACACCATGAGGATGTGGGAGAATGGAAGAGAGCACAGGTAGAGATCTATGAATAAGGCAAGGCTGCCTGGAGACCAAGGAGATCCAATCTGGATCTCTGCCACAGATCAGATCCTAATCTAGATCATAAGATCAGATGTCATTGAAAGATCTGGATCTCATCTGAGATCTGCCACATCATGTGACCAATACCTTTGTGCAAGGGAATACTCTGAATAAAGGACTTAGCCTTAGCCTAGGGTTTGCCTTATTAGGCAACTCGTTCGCACGATCATGTGCAACTGATCACATGACCAGCGCATCTC
>JBBPJW010000813.1:0-20502 GCA_038088935.1 Pulveroboletus aff. viridisquamosus
AGAACAGGAACGACAGCTCCTCTTCTTTCTCTGGTTGTCGAGTTTTAGAGAAACATGTTTTGAGTCGAGAAATGGGCCGGGTGGGAACCAAGGCACACGCGGCTTCGGCAAAAGTGCATTCAAGGGTTGATAAATTCGGGAGCGCGTCAGGGTCCAGGGATGACGATACAGAGGCTTCGGCAGTGTCCACGAGAGCGGAATAGTCCACGACATACATGTCATCGATGTCTGGTTGGTTGTTCAGAAATGATACAAGATGACCATCCCACTGAAGGTCGCAATAAAAGCTACGAAGCCGGAATTTGGTGCCAGCAAGAATCCATGCTTGAGCAATGTTGCCCGCATTGTCGAGGCGAAGATCCAGAAAGTGCAGCCTCGTCATTTGGTGGAGCGCCATGGAGACAGTTGACCAAAAGTCATTCGGTAAACGGACCTCGGACTGGGGGCTGTCGTCACTGTCATCCTCCTTGCCAACGGACAGCGTCAGAGTTTCGACGAGTGCCGCAAGGCGGGGAGTCCTCGCGAACACTTTGCATATCCCGTAGGCGGCCCACGCGTCCTCTACGTGAATAGTGTTGTACAGTGCCTGCTCCGCTGCCAACTGAAACCCCTTGTTTACCCTGCAGAGGGTGCAGAGGTCTGCTCTATGTTTCACATGTTTGACGATGACCCGATACGCCTCTAGCGACAGTTCCATGAGACGACGATGTTCTGCATTACCTGTGAACAAGAATTTCGTCGAATAAAGCCGTTTCCTCGACAGAAAACCGTCGGTTACTTACCAGTTAGATCCAACAGTGCTGACAGTGCACCGGGCGAGACGAAGGGATCAGGGCCCTCCGACTCGCGTTAAATATGGGAGGTGGCGGCAGCTACCACCTAGCAATGATCAACACAGACGCAAAGTGACAGCCAAAATTATGTGAAGGAAAACTAGCGAATTTCTTCACAACAGGGGACTTGCCTTGGGCTTTATTAAGTCTGAACGTCACCATCAAAACGCCCGCCTGTAGAAATTAGGTGCGGGAACAACGCCAGATGCGGATAGGCACGATCACATCATTGCTGATCTTGTGTGTTCTCTCTATTAGCAAGTTTGGTCTCGGGACCCAGTGTTCACCTGACCTGATGGTCGGCATGTAACATGGTGGAGACAGGGCCACTCGGAATTGGGAGATTTGATATTGTGATCGTTGAATTATGCCAGTGGGAATGTCTACATGTGCGCCCGCGTGGGCATGTGAGAACTCAACAATTGCTAGACAGCCCCATGCGTCCCAGTAAGCATCTGTAATTGCAAAGTCGGCAGAGGTCAGATACAGGACGCATGTGTAGGTACCAGGGAAGGGCGGTGGGAAGGTGGCAACTTTCGTTAAACGGATCACCCCTGCCCAGGGAACAAATTAGGTTCAGATCGAATCGAATTGAATGGCTCACTTCCTTGTTACGTCCGCCTGGTAAGCATGTGGGCACATGGTTGAAGAAACTCTAGAGAGGATTCGGTCATACCGGGGCCGTTCTAAGAGACGAAACATTCGTTTCATCCCAAGTCGGGATGACTGCAACAGTATTATGTCTGCGCCCGCCAAATTCATAAGCAAGAGGCTGTTTTGTTGCTCTACTAGTAGCATGAGCTACGGACAAACGAATTTCGACGCCACGTACCTAGGCACGGGAGATATGGCCATACACCGTGTACTCGAAGAATGAATTTTTTACAATGGACATTGGCCGTTGCGATTTAGACCTCCACGTTTCAAATCCAATGGTGTCTTGTTTACACTGAAGAATTTTCATATGAAAATTGACGCGTGGATCGCCAGTGCAATTGGTGATCAACCACGATACTGTGTTCTATGTGGGAGTAGAGGGGGATTCTTGAAACTCGTAGCAACTCTACAGTGTGAGAGGCTGTGTGGAGGGAAGACGAGGCGATGTCACCCAGTGAAACAAAATGTTGTCCGCGTGAAGCAAAAAGTTTACAGATTTAGGGCGGATAAGCTTCAGTCATTCGGAGAACAGTGTCGCACTGTACACCAATGACAATAACACCTGACTATATGGACCCCGGTGAGATCTGGGACTGACAAACCACGACATCTGGACATATCTCTTACCACAAGCACCCGTTAGCGTGCCCATTCGTAGAACGTGGTTATGCTCTTTAGAGTTTCCGTTCCGATGACATGCATGCTTGGCGTAACTCCCATAGGTAGTTCGATACTTGGTGACACAAGAGGCGCCCAGTGGCGAAATAGTTACGTCAAAAAGGTATACAATCCGCTTGTCATCAAGTCACCTGGCATTGTATAACCATATCATCTTTCACAAATGGAGATGTCAGCATCTAATGCAGTTCAGGGACTGGTAGGTCATAGTATAGGAAGGGTGAGATTCATACACGGGCATGCGACCAAGAACTCATTCTAGCTTCTCTAATTCATCTAGCCTCTGTAGAACGACATCCTTGCTGGTCTCCTCGATCTCACCGGCTAAGAAAATCTCGTCCAAGATGGCATATACCTGATATGTTCGGTGCATGAAAAAGGGTGATGTGTAAGCTGAAGGACATTCCCGACCTTATAAAAGTTGAAAACGAGATCCAACTCGCACACGTTATCAAAGAAGGAATCTTGAGGGAAAACGCGCAACATGTTTGTCAGCTATCCAAGATAGTAGGTCGATACCGAGCGCTGGGCTCACCGAGAATCTCCACGAAGAGATGAATAGCTTCGAGATAGGCAAGTTCATTATCGTTTGCATCGACACACACACAGAAGAAGAGACCAGCATAGCGGCGGTAGACTATCTTGTGGTTCTTGAACTACGGGCCGTGCGAATGAGAGGATGCCCGTTGTCGGTCCTCACGACTCACCTCTACGAAGTTGGACTGGTACTTTTGATCACGAGGCGCCACTAGTCTATGCACTTCACCTCGAAGCCTCACCTAGAGAAAGCAAGGTTATCCTGATGCGTCTCTGGTACAATCAGAGTGTTGAGTACTTCACCTTCTCCTCATCGTCATATGGTACATACCACTTCGACAGCCGGGTTTTCCCCTGCCTGTTCTATTTATTGTTAAAAGGACGTCTCGATAAGCTGAGACGAACGAACTCACCTGCACTAATATGAACCTGATCATCGCCGCATGCGCGAAGGAGTCGTCGCTCCTTGAGATCCTTGATTATGTAATATAGACCCTGTCAATTTGGTCTTGACCCCTAAATGACGGGTCGCACTTACTCGTCCCAAACGACATGCGCTCACTCCATTCAACACTCGTGTGACGCGATTTTACTGACGAATGACCGTCGTTTCAGCATGTTCTGGCGACACGGCTGTGCTACTGCTCCGAGTGTCGCATCATAAGCAGGTACGGACGTGTTTCAAGTCTGAATCTCAGCTGTCTCAGGAACAGGAACTGCGCGACCTATGGGCGAGTGGTTGGTGGTTCTCGCCCGACCCCCTCGACCTCCTCAAGAGGTGCCAGCACCCGCACAACGATCATGCTTTATGCGCGTTTAATGGGGTTGGTCTGTCGCCCTGCCTCTCGTTGCAAGATGCACTCGTACTTGTACTCAAACACGAGTTTGCATTGCGCGATGGACCGCTGAACTCCCTGGGTTTGATACATCCATGTCAACTGGTTTGGGGATATAATACGTTGGCAGAATGGATCTCCACCGCTGAGGATGGGCTGTTGTCCTCGGTACGAGATCTGGAACCTACAACGCGAAAGGATCACTCAGGCTGTGGGCAACCCTGGACAATCACGCATCATGACCTATAGATAGAGTACATCGCAGTCGTATGTTCCATTCATTCTCGGTTCGAGCATCCATTCATTACAGGAACGTTCTATTCCCCCGCACTCAGTTTGGCGGGGGCATAAACAATGGTTTCAACGACTGTACCGCCATCCTTGCGCTGACTCTCAACACGCTTTCTCGCTCAGCCTTGCCTCCGGAACCAGCCGGTGTTGCAAACCCGAACCCTAGCTTGAACGCAGTGGCCTGCACGTCTGGATCGCTTAGCGCCGTTGCACCTTCGGCAGCATTATTGGCCCAGAATTCGACTGCTTGTTCACGAGTGTATGGGTGTCTCAGGACGGCTTGACGGAAGTACTTGAGAAGACGAGCGCGGTGAAGAGTGCGTTCAAGGTGCCCGAACACAGGGGCGAGAACAACCGAGGTCGGAGGAGGGGAGTATATAGCAGGAATGCTCTGAAGGAAGAGGGGAAGTACCAGAAAAAGCGCGTTGCGAGCCAGGAATAGATTGTCGTGCCACTGTGTTGGCCACGACTCACCATCAGGACTCACAGACACGCCGTAGTACACAACATGCCAACGTACCATGAACGCATCGCTGGCATCTTTTTCGAGTGGCACTGCGCTGGCAGAGGTGACCGCGTACGCCTCAGCGAGGAACACACATGTGAGCGCGCCAAGAACACTCGTTCGCCACCTGTGTCGGCCATTTATATTGGTAGTCAAGAGGAGGAGTAACGTAGCGGTTCGCAAATACTCGAGAAGAATACCAGACAGAACGAACATCGCATAGTCGGTGGTCGAGGAACAGTACGAACATGTTTGCATGGCGAGTTGCCCGAACCTATCCTCGATGAGCTCTGCATTTCGAGGGAGAGACAAACACACACCTCACGTATGAATCTCTGCTGCCATGTACACTGAGCCTCTTGAGCAAGGTATCGACATCTTTTGGAATTTCGGGAGGGACAATGACTGCACCCCATAATTCCATCGAGCTGAGCCCGGCTTCCTTCATCAACAGGGACTTTATATAGTCCACCGGCGCGTTTATAGGTATCCTTAATCGCACGAACACGTTTGGAGGTCGGCGCAATGCAAAGTTAAATAGCATCAGCACTGTGTGCAGGCCGACCCCCACTGTCATCGCAGAGTTGACTATCCCCCTCTGTCCTTGTCGCCGACTCGATGAGAGATAAAGAAAGGCTGCCCCGAGAGACAGCACTGTCGAAGCAACGACGATTGATAAACTCATGATACCCAAGCCAGAATTGCTCGTCTACCCCAGCGCAATGCTTCGAGTAAACTTAGGTCAGAGTCTGAATGAGAGCGACAGATGGGTGAGGACTAGATGTGGTTGTCGTAGTTTTGGAGTACAGAAGTGGCTGTGGCCTGACAAGAGTGCAGTACTTGCCAGTGGACGTTGAATATGCTTTTGCACCTCCGTCGCAATGGCTGTCTGGCAATTGACGCACAGGCACCGGAACTCAAAGAAAAATAGAGCGATCCTGAGGTTGATTAAGGCTCCTTCGAAAAGAGTCGTTCAAGGAGCGAGTTTAGGTATACATGGCTAGCGCCACCAACCAGACTTTTGGACGCATACTTGAGGTTCGTCCCACAGGTGTCGTTCGTGAACCCGAAGGAACCATGGATGATAATAGGGACACAGGGCGAGAGTAAGTGCCATGCACTGGGAATATCTTGATGCAACCGAGGCCGGTGCCTCAACAAGGACTCTCAGGCCTTCGACTCGATCCTGGGATGACCATCCTATCTTCTGTCCCAGGCATTATCGAGACATGCCGGTGAATAACTGCGTCGGATCAATTGAACTTCCACTGTGCGCTACTTTGTCCGTGCATCCGAATCCTAATACACTCATGCCCTGTAGGAGGCTAGCTACTCACATTGAGCTACGGCTCTCGCATAATCTCCAAGCAATCACTAATTTGCAGAATGTCAGGTGTGGTAGTCTCATCTGCTAAATTGACTCTGTTGTGGTTGAGTCATTCTTGAGTCTTCAGGCTCAGAAGGTCTCGTAAATTACCGTAGGTATGGCTTCTGGGATTCCTCGAATCGAAACCCGAGTCAAGTGCATTGCAATGGTGTTAATCTGTCGTGAAGGACCTTTAATGTGGGTAAGAATGTCAATCGGAGGGGCCCTGTCAATTCACCCCGTCCTTAGGTCTCCGAAATAAAGGTGAAAGCCTCGGGAGAACTCTCCACTGACTGGAACCTGTTTACAGTGACATATGGTCCACTTTGGACTCCAGCTAATTCTCTACTCCATCTGGAGGGCGGACTTCCCAGAGAGCAATCGTCCCTCAGGGTCGACTTAGTTTTGCACATTGCATGACGTAAAGCCCAAAGCCCTCTTAAGTATGCCAACTAGCATCAACTTCAGCAGTAATGGATGCCTTGGACAAGATCTATAGGAAGGCCAGGAAGGTGGAAACTGAACCCTCTGCTTCCCTCTTTGGTTCACGCGGTTTTGGTGGTCATTCTCTGCCCCCCATATGGATGGCCATTTCCATTGCATCTCAGTCACCAGAGGTGGGCCGTGTATTACCATGTAGCAACTTTCTACAACTACTGACCCATGGAGCTATTTCATAACCTTTCTGAGCGATGTCGAATGCCAAGTTCCTCGGTCATCTCACGTAACTGCGTCACTTGGACGTACATTCTCCGCTTCCGGCCACGGAAGGTCATTTCTTGCGCACTCTCGGACTCATTCTACGACAGATTGAGGGGGAAGTGATCGATCTTGCCAAGGACGCAGAGATGCCCCAAGGTGGGGGTTACTTCGAACCTTGATTGTTCCATAAATACGTCTATTGCGATCGATCCACTGCTCAACAAACTCAGGGTCTCGGACGATGCAGTGCTTGTCAACACGTAAACACCTGAACGTGTCCTACTTCCTCCGATTACTGGGAGCAAGGCATCGCGTAGCCATGATCTCGATCAACTCTACAAAGACCCTAGTTTGCAGGTGTTGGAAACGACGGAGACATTCTCCGACTTTTGCAAGACCACATATGTACGTCTCCGGACAGGTTGCGACGACACGTCTGATGACCTCGGCTAGGCCGAAGGGATCACGCGAAATTGCGTATGGTTACAGCTCATCTCGTTGCCTCTGAATGTCCATGTAACGGTAATCCTTGAAACGATTGCTGTCTGCTTCACCCACAAACATTGCAGCTCCGGTAAGCTGGCTTTGGGCAATACACGTGCCACTGATTTATGCAACATCCACACTTTATTCGGTCTTTAGTCTTCCTGGCGAAGAACAGGCAATTGCCAAGAAAGACAACAACCCAAGTGCGCAAAAAGAGATATGCAAAGAACTAATGGATTTCTGAAGCAAAGCAGACCTTTGAGATCGCGTCGTCTAGTTACACATACCAACGGCATAGATAGGTGTAGGTGTGCACATCAAAGTGGTTGAAATAACGCCACAACTGGTCTGCAAGCCAATCCGAGGTCGACCATAACCCAGTTGTCAGGTTATACCCGGCGACTCGGGAGACGAGGTGAGGCAATAAAGTGAACTGCATGCCATACTGAGAGAATCGTGGCTATAATCGCACCATCGATGGGTTCCTGCTCGGCCGAAAATCAGAATCAAACGATCCAACTAGGGCGACCTCGTTACGCTGATGACCTGTAAGCATCCGACACGATTTGCCGGAGACACGAATAAAGTTCTTAAAAAAAGCATCGACCTGCCGGTCCACCACAGACGGATTGCCTGGGGGTGAAGTGTACTTGGATTGGTAGCGAGTTCGGGCGAGCTGAGAAGCGAAGTCGTTTGTATGGATAGACACGTGTCACAGCAAAGAGACCCCTATTACCGCTACTTCAAAATTACACCAGGGACCCCGGAATATTCCGCGTTAATCCACCATCGCACAGGTCAACCGCAACCTACACCTGACCCACCATGGCAGATCCTACCAAAGCAGAGTCGGAAGGAGTATTCAAAGTGCTCAGAGCACAAAAGGGAAACAAGGTCGGATAATTTCCAGTCTTGTACTCAATCTTTCACGATCATCGATAGACGTGCTTCGACTGTCAAGCCCGGAACCCAACTTGGTCAAGCGTCACCTTTGGTATTTATATATGTCTGGATTGCTCCAGCGTACATCGGAATATGGGCGTGCATATCAGCTTTGTGCGGTGGGTGCAACATCTTCTGACTTCCGTATGTCCTCAAACCTCCGGAGTGAACAGCTCGACGAATCTGGATAGCTGGCAACTGAATCAACTACGGACTATGAAAGTTGGTGGGAATGCGTCCGCAACAGAGTTCTTCACTCGTCATGGCGGCACCTCCCTCTTGAGTGATACTGACACGAAGAAAAAGTATTCAAGCAGAACAGCGGAACTTTACAAGGAAGAGCTCGCTAAGCGCGTCAAGGAGGACGCCATCAAGTATGTATTACCGATCCCTGTATTTTCCAACAAGCTTATTCAGGTCGCTAGATTCCCGAACCATATTATTGTGGATGGAATGGAATCGTCCCAATCAACTAACTCCACATCGCAGACCGAAGATGACTTTTTTTCCTCTTGGGACAAACCCGCTCCCGCAGGGGTTAAGCCTCCGTCTTCCTCTGCAAGCTCGGTGCTGCCGGCAGTTGGTCGCCCTGTTCCCCGGATGGTAACATCGACCTCTTTGCTGTCTACTTCCTCCATTGCCAATGCTTCTGCGAGACCGGATGTCTCACGCTTGAACTCTTCAGGGCCAGCTGCCACCACTCTTACTAGCACTTCCACTGTTGCAAAGAAGAACAAACTTGGAGGACTTGGGGCGAAGAAGGCCACCGCACCAATCGATTTTGCAGAGGCGGAGCGAAAGGCTGCCGAGGAAGCCGAACGTATCAAGCAACTTGGATACGACCGACAGCGCGAGGAGGAAGAAGAGCGTGTCAGACGACAAGCTGAGCAGGCCGCACAAGCGGATGCGAAAACCAAGGCTGCTAGTACCAGCCCAACGATAACTGCGATACCCGGTAAAGTGGACATTCAGAAGGGGAACAGCCAGGATCTCGAGAGGTTGGGAATGGGTTTCCGCAAGTTAGGCTTTGGTAGTGTTCCCGCTGCCTCACAGACGATGTCCAGCACACGACCTACGTGCGTATCAAATCATTTCATTTGGGGCTTTAGCTGAGCATATTTACTGCCTATAGTACGCCAGCTGATGACGCACCTACAACGGCACGGGAAAAGTTTGGATCTCAGAAGGCCATTTCTTCGGATATGTTTTTCGGACGAAATGATTATGACCCCACTTTCGTTGCCGAGTCGAAACAACGACTGTCCAACTTCCAAGGGGCAACCTCGATCTCCTCGAATCAATACTTTGGCCGCGAAGAAGACGAAGAGCCCGAACGTAACTGGCCCGAGGGAGGGCTATTGGGTGACGGTAGCCTTGCAAACTTGGAGGTCGCTGCAAGAGATGTCATTGCCCGAGTGATGTCCAATCCCGATGTTCAAAACGTGGGTGAGAGTATTCGGACGGGGGCTTTGAAGGTATGTCCACTTATCCCCTCGATGTTTTGAATTTCCTTAGACAAAAACTATCATAGCTCTCCGACTATCTTGCGCAAATGAATCAACACTGAGCCTGCAGTCGAGCACGCCCTCAGATGCCATTACGATTTCTACATCGGAGAGTTGATAGTGACGTGTCGGTTCTGGTATTGCCTGATCGGTGGATTGAATAATGTTTTCTCGGAGGCCCAGGATGGCTAGTCTTTTTTTTGACGACCAATACAATTACGCATTTTCTTCGAATGAGAGACGGAAAGCAGCAGTTGGGTGTAACGCTCCGGCACAGTCCAACAGAGCGTGGTCCTGTTCTTGTGCCCGCTGCCCGTTTCAGTGTTCCCCGCCGTAGGCCACGGCGGGTGTTTCCATTGGATTACTGTACACATGGCTACGTATATCCATGACAACTGGCACTGTGGCGGCACAGGAAGCGCCTGTGCATCGGGCATGATCGGTGTCTACATTATCTATCGTATCCCGCCCCGCTTGAGAATCAGGCTTAAAACAAACACGACAGTTGCGCCTCCTAACGACGCGATGATAACGGAGATTCAAAGGAAAACGATTCCGGCGCCATGCGGGTGCAAGTAGTCGCACAGAGTTGACCTGCAACAGTATAGTTGACCTGTTCAGGGGGGGAGGTCATAACTCCCGACGTCGCGCATAAGTCATGGATCCCAAGGGTCCCGCTGCGAGAACAAGGTGCAATCGAGATCGCCATCCCATTCTTTTCATACTATGCTCCGGTGTGGTGAAGTCTCGTACACACGCAAGGCGAAAGTGGTGCAGATATTGATCTGGGTATTCTTTCTCGTACATACATGCTCGCCTGTATATCTTCCACAAACAGACGGATTTGGAGAACATACTATCCTGCGCCTCTCTCTCCCCTTCTCACTTGCCAGGGGCGATTTCTCCCTTGATGCCCAATCCCGACCCCTACACCGAATGGAGAGGCTCCTTGCGAATGACTTGATTGAAGATCTCTAGAGCTGCCGCAGGTTGGAACGCAGGCTAGGAATACGCATCGTTCAGCAAAATGCGAGCATTTGGCTAGCCGTGACGTACCACTTCATGGCCAGCGGCATAGACCCTCCTGATGCGAGCCGGATCAGCGAGAATTAGTGACAGCGACAAGTCGGCAACGTACGCAAAGCTAAAGCTGTCCACATTCGCGACGGCAGCGATAGGCGTACCGTTAAGCGTGATGTTACTGAGCGGGGTGTTATTGAACCTCTCGCTACCGTACCAATCCATGGCAAGTACTGAGGCGTAACCCTAACGGAGCAAAGTGAATAGTAGGGGAGCAAAAGCCCAAGAAACCTACACCCAGCCAGTTGCAACTGTGGAACGACAGGTCAAGAAAAAATGCTCAGAAGGGGTGTTGGGATGCATACGCACTTGATGTCAGCATCGCCAGCCTAATTGTAAGATGGAGTTTCAGCAAGATCGAAAGGACTATCGTCTGGTTCACATACCCAAATGAGAGTCTGCAGTCCAGAGTTCACCAGTTCGGAGAGCTGAGAGAGCAATGATCGTGCGTCCTGTAGAACATGCATTGATTTGGGTGCATTGCTTGGTATCAAGAGTTCCAAATGAAACCCACGTCTCCAGTCTTCACAAACAAATTGTAGGGTGCATTCGCACATTCTTGGTAAGTGCTTTCAGCACCAATGCTACTCACAACGTCTGGGAGGCTCAGATAATTTAAGTAGTATTCCGGGGGGAACAGTGCAGAAGAATTCTGCCGGAGATCGTCGGGATCTCTGTTCCCAACTGCAGGGGTGAAGACGTTATTTCCCTGGAGGGTTGGCCATAGGTAGTGGATCTGCGAGCAAACGAATTCCCTACATACACAGTAATCATCTGCCCGATGACAAATGTCGTTTGATTCAGTAGAGTTTCCAGCAGCGTAACAGTCTTTCTCTTGTGCAACACATCCGTTGGGACTGTAGAGGGCATCATAGATGCTCTGCAACACTTTGTCGGATTGAAGTGGTCCATATCCCGGGGCGTTGGATGCGAAAGTATAATAGGCGATATTCTGGATCAGAGGGTCGTACCAGCCGCTGCAGCAAGGGCCATTGAGCTACTAGCGCACACAATTGCCCGGGAATAGCTTACTTGTTGATCATCAGGGCACTGACGATGATAGGTTCGCCCTCAATTTCACCGCTGGCAATCAAGGCGTTCTGTTCATCAAAGTAGGTTACGAAGCTGGGTCCATAGTGACCACCATAGCTTTCTGTTGCAAAGATGAACCTGATCATACGCTATGAGGCCACTCTGGGCGAGACGTGTCCATGGAACGTACTCGCGGCTCGCATACTTTGAGAAGAGCTGGCTCTCAAAGAGTATCTGGAACGCTTTCCATACAAATGGTGCAGCAGTTTCCGTGCTGTTGACCGTGTCCGTTCCATAAGAGAATCCGGTGCCGATTGGCTGGTCGATGTAAATCACTGGAAAGAGATGAGTCGCATCCTGAGGAGCAAAGCGTAAAGTACGCACTATTGCTCACGTTATTCCAGCTGCCTTGGCTATTCAGAAGATACCCTCTTGCGATCCTGTGGCATTCTCACCTGTATGGGTTGAGGTACGTCGACTTTCCATCTTCGTTCACCAAGCATGGTCCGTTCTCTGTAAATAAATGATGAAGAGCCGTTGCATTCCCAACCATACATGGAACAGCTAACCTTGGAAGAGACCGATCATAGAGGAACATCCCGGGCCGCCATTCAACCTTTGATGAAGCAGATGAGAACTTGCGCTTATGCTAGTGTATCCCATAACGTCCTTACCAGAGCGTGAACGGCGCGGTCTCGGGCGAGTTGCGAGCCTCAAAGAACCAGAACCACTATCACAACAAGGTGTCAGTACTACCCCAGCTCACTGTATCATGCTAACCATCGACATGTTTGTCCCAACATCAATGTAACCAGAGTACTGGGTGACACCGGGTGTCGTCTCGCAAATCCCGGAATTTGCGACATAGCGGAGATCCGTGTTATTCTGAATTTGGGAGCGAAATGTGGACCGTCCTCTTCTTGATACATCAAGTAAACCAGGGAGACCCGCATGGACCAAGACCGCCCCTACGGCAAGGACGGCGACCAAAGAAAGGAACGACCGGAAGTGCATGCCTGCTGGTAAATGCAACCCGTGGAGCGAAGGACAATCGAACATGACCTACCGCACCCGGCGGTCTCTTATAGGTGCGATTTCTGATGCGAAAGCATACGTGACCACATGGTCGTCCTACGTAAACGAAGCCCGTTCCCATCACAGCGTAGTGGGGAATCTTCAGACACGGTCCAAGAGTCGGACAAAAGGTGAGAACAGAATAATCATTGCTAGCGAAAAAAAATTGACATACTGTCAGACAAAGTGACCATGGCCAAGACAAGAGAAAAAAGAGGGGTGAATCTTCAGTGCGATGGGAGAACAACTCTTTCAGGATTTCTTTTCCGACGCTTCGTCCGCCTCATTCGCACGGCAGTGGACTCCATGGGAGTTTATAATGGCCTGTTACCATTATGGCTTACCATTACTATCAGTACCCCGGATGTGCAAAAAATCACTATTTTCGTTCTAACATCTTCACAAAGACACTTACCGTCCTCGGGTTCAAACTAAATTCAGACCATGGCGCTCCATCTACTACGCATTTTCCCGAAATTTTTGGTGTGCATTCAGTATGTAGACTGATTCCGACTTTTGCCGTCTGTTGCAGATGCAACGCAAACTCTTCGTCACACCGGGTTACGCATCCGGCACCTACGGACTTCGAAATTCCGGCCTCAGACACTGTAGACATTGTTGGCACACGATGCTGCGAGCAAGAAACCCGAGGACTTGGATGAAGTTTTGAAAGGTCACAGAACAAATAGTGGGTTTATCATCAGTGTGAGTAGTAGGGTATAGCACCTGAGAAGCCATCATATATAGTACAGGATAAAGTAGGGGACTGAAATTGTAAGTAGCTCAAGAGATTATTGTTAAGACTGGAGGTGCTGGAACTAGCTGGCATGGGTGCATCAGGGACGTCTGTGTGATGCCGGTGGGTGGATAATCCAATTAAAATATCATCATCCATATGAGGACATCACTGACCTTGTGTAGAGGAAGATTTTTCTTCTTTCTGATCTTGGGAAGTGCAAGGGCAGCAGCCAAATTCAAGTTCTTTCTTCTTCCTTGCCTTGGATAGAGTGCCCATAAAAATGTGACCAGGATCTGCCCTGTGTTCACATTGTGCTTGTTTCTTAACTGTCTTTTTAGCCTTAGCTTTGGCATCCTGCTATTTCTTTAACTTTACTTGTGTTATAGTTCCAATCTAACATGACAGTCTCATGTGACCGTGAGAGCTGTGGAGCATGTGATGTGACTGGTCATGTGCCAGGAGCACATGATTGTGCAAATGAGTAGCCTTACAAGGCAAATTCTAGGCTAAGGCTAAGTTCAATTTAGAGTATTTTCTGGCATTAGGTATTGATCACATGATGTGGCAGATCTTTGATGAGATCTAGATTAGGATTTGATCTGTGGCAGAGATCCAGATGGGATCTCCTCAGCCTTATGGCAGCCACACCTATCTCATTGATCAATACCAGTGCTTTTCCATTCCACCCATATTCTCATGGTATGGCTTCTCTTCCATTTCCTTCCCTTGATCCATAAGGCCACTGCCTCACTCCTCATTGCCACCCCATGTTCTCATATCATATATTTATTTAGAGGTAGAAGCTACTTTAGCTATTGGTGTCCACAGATAGCATACTTTAGGGTAGACCTCCTGTACATGGTCTGTGTGCAGACCTTGACAATATATAAGACAGGGGGTGCAAGCTGGGGAAACTCAGTCTTGCTCTCTTGACCTCTAGGCTAAATCCACAATAGTGATCTTAGGTCTTGATCCAAGAAGGATCCCATCTCTGCTTTCATTTACTGTCTGGCTTCTTGGTTTATACAAGGGCCCAGATCTCATCCTTTCTCTCTTTGCCTAGTTAGGGGCCACTAGACCAAAAGCCTCAACAGTTATCAAGGATAGGATAGGAGCATCCATCAAGGTTATCTTGAGTCACAAGGCAGAATGGATAGTTACCTGTATTAACTTGTGCTTAAATTTCTTGCAGCTCCACATTACCTTCCTTTGATATTAGAATTCAAGTACATGTGCATGTTTTTGGAGACTTTTGGGAGTATGCCATGATATGTGTAAAGATTGTCAGGTATAACTTTGAATCAAGTGCTTAGCTTCTGGTGTCAAGAAGGATGTTCAAATTTGTTACAGATGATTAAGCATAACAACCTACAAATGGACTTGCTCATTAAGAATCAATTCTGCAGTTTTATTCTTATACTTGATAGAGGCAATATACAATCTTATGCATTAATTCAAGATGCCTCTTGTTATAATCAGTCCATTATTTTCTTTCTCTTTTATTTTAGCTTTGGACTTTGCACATCTTTAATGCTTTCTTATTGCATTCTGGAACCTTTAGACTTCTTCTGCTTCAGAACATTCTTCTTAGTTAGTGAATATTACTTATACTCTGCTTTTATTATATTTTATTTATTTCCACATAGATTATTTAGTTATCTTTAGTTACCCATTCTGACTATTCAAACAAGTCCCAATCTTATTTCTCTTAGTATAAGTAGCATACTTTCTTCACCATGTTCCTTATACTACTTTTGCTTTAACATCACTTTATTTCACCTTGTTCTCTTAGATATTATTGGAATTCTTAGTCCACCCTTCTCAGGGAGTTCTGCTTGCAACCATCTGTTGGCAAGTACCACCTTCATTCTCAACTAATCTCAAGCATCCTAGTATTATCCTTAACCTTTACTTGTTGCAGTAAGCTACTGCTCTGTCCTTGTAACTTATGGTGCTTCTTGGTAAATACTTCTAAATCTATTCTGGGAAGCTGGTAGGGCTTTTATGCTAGTGGCCCCTAACTAGGCAGTGTAGAGAATGAAATAAGATCCTGGGCCCTTGTATAAACCCTTAGCCAGCAGCACTAGCAAACTAGTCTGTATAACCAGCCTAGAGGTCAAGAAAGCAAGACTGGGTTTCCCCAGCTTGCCCCCCCTGCCTTATATATTGCCAGGATCTGTGCACAGACCATGTACAGGGGGCCTACCCTAAGCTATGCTATCTATGGATACCAATAGCAATACTGGCTCTATTAAAATAAAAAGAATGCATGGAGCAGGAATAAGAAGTAAGGCAGTGGCCTCATGGATCAAGGGATAGGAATGAAAGAGGAACCACACCATGAGAATGTGGTAGAATGGAAGTGCACAGGTATGCAGATATAAATACAGCATGGCCATCATAAGGCCAAGAAGATCCCATCTGGATCTTTGCCACAGATGCAGATTCTAATCTAGATTATAAGATCAGATATCATTGGATACTGGATCTAGATCTTATCTGAGATCTGCCACATCATATGACTAATACCTTTGTGCAGAGGAATACTCTGATATAAGGACTTAGCCTTAGTTTAGGGTTATCCTTATAAGAATACTTGTTCACACAATCATGTGCTCCTGGTCACATGACTATGCAACCATTTGCATCACATGCTCAACAGTTTCCATGGTCATGTGTTATAAACCATTATATTTACTAGTCATATAACATTACTGTGAAATCTCAGTACCATTCTGCATTTGCACCATTACTTTAGTCCTTAGGCTGACTACTTATCAAGCCTTCCTTTAAACCTAGTTCATAAGATCTATATTAGTCCCTACCTGGGCCTAGCATATGTTATGCACCAACAAGAGTGCAATCCAAATACCAATGTGGACCAGTAAGTAATAGGCAGCCTAAAATAACAAGAGGGCTTTTATGCTAGTGGCTTCAAACTAGGCTTGTAAATCTTGATAGGAAAAAAGGGAGACAAGGGATGGCCCAGAGTTAGCACCAAGACTAGGTGCTTAGACCATAAGGAAAGTAGTGATACAAGTGATTAAGACTGGAGAGACTCCAGGTCTTGCCTACCCTGTATATATATTGTCAGAAGGCATAGCCTTTATACAGGATGAGTAATCTACTATCTATGTGAACCAATAGCAGTAACTGCTTATATTTTCAAATAAGGAAAATGGGCATAGGATAATGAGTAAAGAGTGAGGCAGTGGCCTTGTGGATTAAGGGTAATAGAAAAGAACCACATTATAAGGATATAGGAAAATGGAAGAGATGCTTAGGGTCAACAAATATGAATATGACATGGCAATCATAAGGCTAAGGAGATCTATTTAGATCTCTGCCACAGATATGATCCTAATTTAGATCTGTTAGATTAAATGTTATTGATATCAATTTAAGATCTTATCTGAGATCCAGCCACATCATGTGACTAACCCATAAGTAAGGATAACACTGAATAATAAATCAAACCTAAGCCTAGGGTTTATCCTTATAAGGCAGGTGAGTCCCACAGTCACATGAGGAAACCATTAGTGTTTGCTGAGTGCATAATAGCATAACATTTCTCCTATGATATGGACTAGTAAGTAATCTATATGAATAATGACAACAAGAGGGCTTTTAAAGACTAGCAGCCTTAAACTGGGCAAGAGAAAAAGAAATATAAGCCAAGACAAGAGGACTCCTGCAATAAAAACTAGAGTACTCAAGAATATGCTTAGTAACAGAAGTAGTTAAGACTGAATTGCCCCAGATCTTTCCCTACCCCTTATATATTGCCCACTACTATTTAAGGACACCAATAGCAGTAAGTGCATATTACATGATTAAAAGAAAGCATAGAGTGAAGGGTAGGAGTAAGGCAGTGGTCTCATGAATCAAGGAATAAAGAAAAAAAAGCCATACCATGAGAATATGGGAGAATAGAAGAGAAGTGTAGGAATAGTAATAATAAAAGCAGCAAGGCAGTCATAAGATCAAGAAGATCCCATTTGGATCTCTGCCACAGATCAAATTCTAATTTAGATCAAAAGATTAGATATTATCAGCATTAAGATCTAGATCTCATCTTGAGATCTGACACATTACATCAAAATTTGGGGCATCAGAACTTGTGCAAAGGTGCACCACATAATATAAAGTCAAGCTTCATTTAATTTTAACTCCAGAAAGTTCCAGAGTAAATTCAGAGTATACTTTGCATTTAACAGCTATATCAAGTACTAATAATATCCTACAAATTAAAATAATATAAACCAGCCCAATAAGGTATTTATCTTGTAATAGTCATATCTTTGTGGCATTTAAACAGAATCACAAACTATTACTGTTATGTACCACACTAAGTGCAATTCAAATACCAATGTGGACTGGTAAGTGATAGCAATAACAAAGCAACAAGAGGGCTTTTATGCTAGTGGCCCCAAACTAGGCTTATGAGTCTTGAATAAGGATAGCCTGAGTTAACATTAAGACTAGGTGCTTAGACTGTAAGAAGAAAGAAGGAACCCAAGTTAATACTAAAGTGCTCAGGTAAAGGGGAGTAAAGATACAAGTAATCAAGACTGAAGAGACTCCAGGTCTTGCCCACCCTGTATATATATTGCCAGTAGGCATAGCCTTAGTATAGAATAAGTAAGCTGCCATCTATGAATACCAATAGTAGTTACTGCTCATATCTACTAAATAAGGAAAGGCATGAGGTGATAAGTAAGGTATGAGGCAGTGGCCTTGCAGATCAGGAATGTAAGAAGAGTATCATACCATAAGAATATGGGAGAATAGAAAAGAATGCTTAAGGACAGTAGATATGAATATAACATAACAACCTTGAGGCTAAGAAGATCTTTCTAGATCTCTGCCACAGATATGATCCTAATCTAGATCTGTTAGATCAGATATTATTGATATCAATCTAAGATCTCATCTGAGATCCAGCCACAATCATATGACTATTTTATGAGCAAGAAATACTCTAATATAATAAATTAAATCTAGCCTAGGGTTTATTTTGTTTAGGCAGGTGAGTCCCATGGTCACATGAGAAGACCATCAGTGTTTGCTAAGTACATAACAATTACCATGTACAGAGAAAATACTCTGATAAAAGAACTAAACCTTTGCCTAGGGTTAATCTTGTTTTGGCAAGTAAGTCTTATAATCATATGATAAGATCATCAGTGTCTGCTAAGTGCATAACATATAGAGACTTATTTATGACCTCCTAGTATTATACACTGGTGCTACTTAGCTAGGGGTTTTTTTTCATTCTTATTCTAAGCTAAGTTCTTTTTACTATTTACTATCTTTAACCACTTTCTTTGATCTTATCTTATCTTATCTTATATCTTATCATGTCATAAGGTTAGGTCTAGCCTGGTCTAGCCTTTGCACCTCATATAGCATAGCCTTTTACCTCATTATAGCTGTTATGCTAGGCCTGGATAGGGTCAGGTGTAGACCTCCAGAAAAGGGAACTATGAGTGGGGTGAGCTTGACAAAGGGTCAGCTTGTGGACAAGGAGTGGTGTGACACAAGGACAATACTGGCAAGGGGGATGCTCAGATGAGGTGTTGAGCTATGACAGGAATGCTGGCCTGCAAAGTATAATCAATGGTTGACATTGACAGAGTTCAAGGGTTTCCTTTTGTATACTGATGTGTGGACTAAGAAGGGATATTGAAATGGGTACTCCCCATTGCTCTTCTATACTCTGGTCCTTGGTGAACACTCCTATTCCTGATCTGATGAACTGCTAGGGCTTTTGGTCTAGTGGCCCCTAACTAGGCAATAAGAGAAAGGATGAGACCACTACTCTTGTATAAACCAGCAGCCAGCAGCTCTGAGGGTTCAGGCTGTATAACCGGCTAAGAGGTCAAGAGAGCAAGACTGAGGAAACCTCAGCTTGCACCCCCTGCCTTATATATTGTCAACCCTGGCGCACGGACCAGGGACAAAGGGTCTACCCTAAAATATGCTATCTATGTAACCAATAGCATAAGGGATGCTCCTGACTCAGCCTTATTAAATAGGGATGGAATAGGCATGGATCGGACATAAGGAAATGAGGCAATGGCCTCGCGGATCAAGAGTAAAGGAAGAGGAACCACACCATAAGGATGTGGGAGAATGGAAGCGCACTTGGTAAGATCAATGAATACAGCATGGCCGCCTGGAGGCCGAGGAGATCCATCTGGATCTCTGCCACAGATCAGATCCTAATCTAGATCATAGATCAGATGTCATCAGGTAGATCTGGATCTCATCTAGAGATCTGCCACATCACGTGACCAAACCTTGTGCAGGGGAATATTCGTACTCTAAATGTAAGGACTAGCCTTAGCCTAGGGTTATGCCTTTTATGGCAACTCGTTCGCACGATCACGTGCAACTGATCATGTGACCAGTGCATCACGCACTCTGAAGCTCTCACGGTCACGTGCG
The DNA here is from genome assembly GCA_038088935.1 of Pulveroboletus aff. viridisquamosus. Lineage (NCBI taxonomy): Eukaryota > Fungi > Basidiomycota > Agaricomycetes > Boletales > Boletaceae > Pulveroboletus > Pulveroboletus aff. viridisquamosus. Next base: position 19,714 of record JBBPJW010000813.1, read on the forward strand.
ACCGTCGTGTTAGGCTTGCGCCATAACAGATATATTACTGAAAAACTGTAAGGCTCAAGGTAGCAAGGGATATCAAGGAGATATACTGAGGTAAAAGGAGGTGGAAGGAGGTAGAAGTAGTATAAGGAGAAGGGAGGCAAAGTATGCTACTTTATAGTACAGAGAAGTAAGGTTCAGACTCAGTTGGATGAATCATATGGATAATGAGTACTAAGTAAGTGATCTGTGTGGAAATGAATGGAACATGGGAGAAGCAGTTCATATGTAATATGGTGTGACTTATATGAGAGAAGCAGATCATGAGTCATAATGGCTGAGTTAGAGAATGTTCTGAAATGAAAGAAGGGGAAGATTCCAGGATATAAACAAAAAAGCATCCAAGACATGTAAAAGTGAAACATGGTGAGAAGAAAGGAAAAAGAAAAGAGAAATTATAACAGTAGCCTAGACTTTCTCTAATGTTATAATCTAGCCTTTTAATGTCATATCTTACCTTTGCCTTGCTTTCTTTTACTAATTACTCTCTATTTGCCATTGGTTCCTATTTAGTTTCCCTTTACTCTATTTTCTTATTTAACATTACATTGTTCTCTATATACCAGCTATGTTACGGCTTCAGCCTAACACGATGGTCTCATGTGACCATGGGAACTGTAGAGCATGAGATGCGCTGGTCATGTGATCAGTTGCACATGATCGTGCGAACGAGTTGCCTAATAAGGCAAACCCTAGGCTAAGGCTAAGTCCTTTATTCAGAGTATTCCCTTGCACAAAGGTATTGGTCACATG